>JAYRBV010018733.1:0-11846 GCA_036023255.1 Mitrocomella polydiademata
TCACGCAGACACAAGCCAAATCACAGAGGAATACTCTCAAAAGAAATAGTAATTCGCAACTCATACGTCACGATTGAAACATTTCATAAATCTTTTGACCCTTATATCTTCCCAAATATTCAACCAAATTTGATAAAACTTTGCGAGTAGTCATGTTTTTGATAGAAGAATCGATTTATGCAAAAAAAAGCGATGGTGAATTTTAGACGTTAATTCTCCTTTAAGGGAAGAAAAAAAAGTTTCTGTTTCACTGTATTTTAGAACTATTTGTCCTATTTTGTTATTCCTATATTATTTTAACACCTGTGGGAGGTCTGCAATTAAGTGTGTATTCTTGTCCATATGTTCCTCGCTTCTTATTTTTTTGACGTGTAAAAGGGATTAAAAGGGCGGAGGTGTAGAGTCATCTAGTAGGATTTGTTTTTCTAATTTTAGTTGCTATTTACCATTTCAGGATATCATCGACGAACAGTTATTAGAAAAATTGAAAAAATTAAATATACCGGATCAAGTAAGTGAATGTTGTGAATACTCACACAAACTGACGAGAGATATTACACGCCGCGTGGCTGAAATAGTTTACTTGAAACCATTGAAATTTCATCTATCAATATCATTTCGACTTTTTCCAACTTTTGACTCAGTGTTGTACGATTTCTATCGTTTAGGGGGAAATGTTTACCTCTTGCTTGAATGTCTAAGCCAGTATGTTCCATCTGCATTAACAGCAGCTACACCGGTTGGTGAAAGCACCAAAATTATTTTTTTATCGGGTTATTGGCCACCACGGTAAATAAGTAATTTACTGGCACTAAATAGTTGTGAGGATATTTTCTCGGCTCTCTTTGAAATGGATTTGAGACCATACATGAAGTTCTCTCTCTCTCTCTCTGTTTCTCGTTGCATTATATTAAATTAAACAGTGCAAGTTTTTTACTAATTATACGAGATGCCCAAACCTTAACCCTATTCGGGCCGGGGGGGACCTTTTGGTCCCCCCCCCCCTATGGTTTTTGTTGCATAACTTTTTTCCCATATAATATAAAATGATGAAACTTTCTGACTTTACCTAAAATTATATTAGGAACATTATCCTAAAATTTCATCGATATTTGATGACGTCATTAGAATTTATTAGTAATAAACTGAAACCACGTGTGAAATTGCTTAAGAATCTCTGCTAAAATGCAAATATTTCAATATTGAATAATTTTCTATCTAAATAAGATATCACATTGAAACTTTGTAAATATGTTTATATTAGTAATAAAATCATACATTGTTAAGATTTTATTGGAATTTTAAGACAACCTTAAGAAATGTCATTTCTTGTCATTTTCTGATGACGTCATCACAATTTTGACGATTATTTTCAGTTTCTATTATGATGATCATGTGTATAAAGTTTCATCTCAATATCATCATTATTCCAGGAAATACGTAGCCCCAAAAAGCCCGGCCCGAATAAGGTTAAAGATAATGCCTATCGATCATGTATCCTTATAATTAATGGTTATGTTTAACATTAGAAAGATCCTTATAATTAATGGTTATGTTTAACATTAGAAAGATCCTTATAATTAATGGTTATGTTTAACATTAGAAAGATCCTTATAATTAATGGTTATGTTTAACATTAGAAAGATCCTTATAATTAATGGTTATGTTTAACATTAGAAAGATCCTTATAATTAATGGTTATGTTTAACATTAGAAAGATCTATTTTTGGCACCATGTTGACAGACAGACTATACATGTTTTCATTAAGATACCACACCTCACAATGCATTCCTTCTTTTTTTATCAATTTAGATTATCAAAAGATGCGAGATAAGCGTAACTTGTACAAATACGAACATCAAGTCGTGGTAAGATACTTCCCCACTGTTTAGACTTGGGTGACCTCGAAGTTAGCTAGCAGACTATTAAATACTAGCCAGGCTGCGCTTTCCGGGTTTTTAGTTTGCTCAATTTATAAAATTATAAAACGTGAAATCTGTAGCGTCCGATATAAGCGGTCGAAAGAAGACATAACACCTTAAGTTGATTAATTTTTCGCGTGGATTAAATTTCGCGAAATTAATTACCCACGAAAAATCTGAAATTTTGCCGTCCACTAAATTAAGTCATCGCGAAACATTCCAAAAACCAGAAATTCGCGAAATTACCCTAAAAATCAAGTATATTTAATGTAAATCGTAAATTGTCTTATGTTTTAGCTTGATGACCTTACAAAATCGATCTTGGCATTGCTTAAGTAACTTTATATCTAGTACTCCCCTAGACTATATTGGAAATGGAGAGGATATCACAAGACTTTGGACGGCGTGTAAAACGAGTCTAAAAGGTACATTACGTAACCCCACCACTAACTATAAGGGATTGTTTACATTTAACAGATCTATCTGCCAACCAACCAGTCAATTGGTCGAGTCCAGTACTAAATTCCAATGATGACTGGATGTCGGTAGATTTTTAATTTGTAATGGTTTCACAACGAGTGTAAGACCCTCTTGGACAACAGTTTACTGAATAATACCATAAGATGTGTTATCATGTGTGCATTCGATGCATTATTTCTTTCAGCACATAGGACATTTTCTCTTTTCACTTTGTAGGAGATCGTAAATCGGCTGACGTACAGTTCGTAGATTCGGTGTCTACTGCCATGAGGGCGCTTTTGGAAAAACTTTTAACTGCAACAAATTCCGAGGTAATGTATTTGCAGCAGTCGGTTGTTTTTACTAAATCTAAAAGATGTTTTCATGGGTGACACTTGAAGAATATATTTCCTAAAGTGTATATATGTATTCATGTTCACTTGTCAAAACCTCATAAAATAGACTGGAAGAACGAAGCATTTGATGAAATTTGCCTCGATTTTAAAACACATTTAAAGACTTTTCTATAAAAGAACGACTGATCATGAATTGCACGCGAACTGTATGATATTATTAACGGTTTGCTTAGTTGAGTGATAAAGTTGTTTTTACGATGAATAATTTTTAGAAAATTCATTATTTTCAAGATTTCGAAAAAATATATTATTGTGTTTTCACTGAATTAACCAATCATATTACAGCTAGCTGTCGATGCAATCGGAATGGTCCGCGAGCTGTTACCAATCAATAATCTCACTCAATCTACAAAATTGAATCTGATCAGTATCCTAGGAATGATCGGTAAAGCCATATGCATGGAACAAAACTCATCACATGTTTTAATGGTGAGTTAAATCAATTTCTTTTCAATTGTCGGGAACTTATTACTTCTTCCATAAACGTATTTTGACCAGATGCTCTCAGCATAAGAATTGTAAACTAAAAGATGACCTTCCCTTGCCTACTTTATTCGGTCCAAAAACTCGCGAAATTTTTTGGACAAACTTTCGCGAATCGACAAACTGAAAAATTTCGCGAGATAAACTTTCGCGAATCCTGATTTTTGAATTTTATTTTTGGTGTAAGTTTTTAAGCATAAACCTTTAATTTTACCGGATAGACTTTCGTAATTCGGTGATGTAGACAACTTGTAGTGGATAAACTTTTGCGAATGGTTATTTTCAAAATATTCGCGAGACAAACTTTCGCGAAAAGGCCAAACTTCGCTTATCCGAATAAGTAATACTATGATGTTAGAAACATCTACCTATTACTTTAAAAAAATAGTAGCAAATACAAATGCATGCATATTTGGCTGCGATTTTTGGAAAATAGACTAAGATTTCAATTAGTTTTTTCAAATAGCCAATATTCGTTTGCAGTTGAGCGGGTTAACTCTACGTTTTGTTCACAGTAAATGGTGGCGAACATTTGTACGCAATTCTTTTATTTAGGAAATAGGTTCAATGTTCAACGATCTTTTGCTGGACATATCTCTGAATTTAGTGACCACCGCAGAAGTGCTAGATGCTACCTTCGATACTTTTGGAGACGGTCCCAACGCTGATAAGATATTGAGTGAAACCAAACTGCTAGAGACTATGAAGAAGTCATCTCCCATTCTTCGAACTAGGGTAATCTTTTTGTAAATGTTTTTGTGTTTTTGCGATCTTGATAAAGGAACATTTTTTCATAGACAGTCAGTCTTTCAATCAGTGGTAATAACTCTTGTTTGATGTTGTGCTAATTGCTGAAATTATCATGATTTTCGTTCTTTGTTTTATGTTTGCAGGAAGAGTCGCAATCAGCCATGCGAGTAACCTTTTCGTCAAATCAGTTTAGTCAATTTGGTTTCTGTAAAGTAGCTAAAAAACATCTTCGTTTTTTAGATCAAAAATGAACGCAAACAACTTGGAGAGAATTACGGCATCATTCAAATGGCTCGTACCAATCTCATCAATTTTATAAAATACAAGGAAAATGGTGGGTAACCGTGGTCGCACACACGAAGACAACAACCGATGTGTAACCAAAACAGAAAGTTAAGCCCAGGACTGCGCTTCAGTCAGCAAATTAGTCTCCGTTAGTCTCTTTCCTATGGGACTGTTTGAGACCCAAACAACAGATTGTATCGATTTGATTGTATCGTCTGGGATTGATCCATATATTGACATCCTCGTCGTTCCCAGAAAAAATGACAAAATTGTTGATTGCAGTCAGCTTAATATCAGTATATAATGTATCACTTCCAAGAATATCCTGTGAAGATGTATATATTTTGATAAGATATTGCAGTTTTTTCTCTCTCTCACTCAAACTATATAAAAAAGGACATCTATTTAGAATTTGTCAAAAAATCTTGGCGATTTACAGTAAAATGACGACTGTTGATGACGAATGTTATTGTTATTATAGTGAAAGTCATAATGAAAGAATTTTAGGTTTAAATTAAGGAGTGCGGAACAGGGAAATACAAGCCGCAAAATTTGATTCCCGTGAACCCAGAGCCTCTATTTTAAAAATTACAAATATTTTGTACGTATTTTCCTAATTTTCAAAATTTAAACCACCCGGGAAATTAAATTCCCGCAAAACTTGCTCGTGTGATATGCATCCTCTGCGAAACGAGGTTTCGTTACTGTTGATCGCTTGGCCATCCGCAAAAATTAAAAATGCGTCGAGGTGTGAGTCAGATTTGACTTCCTATAACCACCCATGAGCCACTTACTTATTCGAGATGGGAGCTTGTCACAATGTCACGCTCAAAAAGAAGGGCGCTTATCCGAGCATTTATGGAAATGTCGAATAATTCTCTACGTAACCGATCAATTCCGCCGCTACCATTTCGAGCGTTTTCGCTCAAGTCCGGAAAGGACAATCGTTACTACGCGGAATCACTTCTGTAAATTGCATCAACTTTACGGCACTGAAGTCAAGTCGTGGATGAATACAACTTTCCCGAGATTACCATTTTCATTGCTAATACATCATTTGATGCAGTAAGTGCCACATTTGTAGAAAATATTCCTGCGCCATTAGGATTCTTTTAGCTTTACTGTACAGCTTTTAAAGATTCCGCAATTCTCCACATTCCTATTCTTTGATTCCCGTAAAAGAAGCTTCTGTTATCCCGCGCAGTTGTACGGTAGCGAAGAAAATTGTTTAGTGCTTTTACTTAGACTGTAAAATAGTCTAACCCGCCCCGTGGCTGCGGTGGTGTTACGTACGCGGGCGGTGTGATCACATTTCCGTTTCCGTAATAAAGAGGGCGGGAAGGTAGAAGCTAAACAAAACCATTTTTAAACATCTTTCTCCTGTCAAGTTTGTAAACAAATTTTCCAGCAGTTTTCCATAAAAAGAAGAGAAAAACTTGTTCACAAACGATGAGTCTAATTTGGAGACATTAGACAGAAAAAATAGAATTCAGTTTCGAAAAACTAATCTCGTATTCGTAAAACTCTCAATGCTGACTAGAACAATAATTTGACTGTCCCTCTTCTCTTTCTTTTGGATGTAAAGATGTACACAGACTACTAGGCTTTTTGGTTCCAGTGCTATGTTCTGTAGCGTAGTAGTAAGTAGGGGGGCCATTTTATATCAGCGGGCGGACGCCTTCTCTAGCTCACACTCTATTTCACTATGGACATTTTTCAATGGAAGAATTAATACATTATTACATAAGAATAAGATTATATTTGGTTAGTTTTCCTAAATATCTTGCATAAAGTTTGTAATGCAGGAAAATATTGCTAATGTGCAATTTTTGCTGTTATAACAATGACGCATCGTACAACTATTTTGGCCGCCCGAAGGACAAAAGCGAACTTGTTCCGATCGTAATTTTGGTTTGAGTGCCAATTTGGCTTGACAAGTGAAAGGGTGGCGCGTCGAGTAAAATAGAATTGAAAATGGCCGACATCTGAGCTAAATAGTGGGAGTATTTTATGTTTTATATTTAGCTAGATAGATGGTATGTAAAGTATGATTTGTTGTAACCAAAGTGCGGAGCAAAGAGAAGCCAGTTCTCGAAGCAAGCAAATAGAAAGATCATTGAAACAAGATGGAGATAAATCTCAAAAGGAAGTTAAATTGTTATTGTTAGGTAAGCAAGCTATACATGCCCAAAACGATCCTGTGTATACCTGTTATTCATCTAGCCATCCATCGTCTCTTATGTACTGCTTTGTACTAAATTATTACCTTAATTTGTTATAAAAAATTATTGCTTTTCAATGCATCTCTTCATCCTAAGAGCTCTTTCAGATGGAAATACTGACTTTATGAAATAGAAAATAACTAAATTGCGGAGTTGCATTGTAAAGTTTTATTTGGTCTGATTTTTTGAAACACTGCATTCTTTCAATTAAAATTTCTGTGCAAAAGTAGTGTGTGTGTGTGTGTGTGTGGTGTATAAGTGGTGTATAAGTATTCCTTTATGAAAAAGGAACAAAATCATTGCGTACATTATGTTATTGTGACAATATTTATTGTGACAATAATTTGGAAAATATAATTATTTATATTTGTTTTCTCTGACCTCTTGTTTTTGGAGACACATCAAAAGACATCTTTGTCCACGTAATATTGTGAATTCATCCACAGTTGCATACTTATCTGAAGTGGAAGTCCTTTCTTTATTTATATATAAACATTTATTGACAAGCAGCCATATTTTACATGCATTCCCATCGCTCATGTCGATATTGAACAAACAAAAGTAAACTAGGTATAATTTATGATTGAGGTTATAAGGCAAATCAGAAGTTTACACGCTTGGAGCTACATTTCAAAATAATATAGTATATATGAATTCAGGCTAGGTGGGGGTAAAAGGCAAATTACCTCTATTCGCTCTCAGGGATTATTCTAAGCACTTTTTTAGGTTCGTTATAAGACAAAAATACTCAATCTTGAATAGAGTTTTGAAACTCAATCTTCAAAGTAATTTTTTTTTGTTCGCACATATTCTGCTTTTATTCATTATTATATCATGGTAATTATGAAAGTATATACGCTGTATAAAAGATTGAAACGTTAAATGAAAAATGGGTTTTGGCAATACAATAATTTACTTACAACGCGCCCACAGACCCCCAGCTAACGTGATGACTCGCACTGTGAGGAAACTCAATCTTCAATCTTCGATACTAAAAGTGCTTAGAATAAAACCCTCTTGCAAACCATACATGGATCCACAGATTATGCATAATAAAGTGAATCTTGTATGGTTAACTCACTCAGTTAGTTTAAAAGTGATTTCTATTTTCTATTGTTAATTTGCTTATGTACAATTTCGCAAATATATGATGAGACTACAGTAGATTTTATATTTTGAAACAGTCTTCCATAACCTACATATATAACAGACTACAGTTCCATATCGACACATTGCAAATTGATTTAGTCTATTATTGACCATATTTACCACTAATACAAGATGAATCATTATGTACAGTATACAGCATTCAGATCAGAAAATAATTGCCTTTTAAAAAAGCAGAAAAGAGTTGGACAAACAAAATGTCCATTAGATGATATTCTTTTTTAGCTAATTTCCAGGACATTTTCTTATTATTGTAAAAATTCCAAGACATTCCAGGAATGTGGTCACCATGTTTTACTATGGTTCTGGACCAGTCTTGTCATTCTAGAAAAATTGCTCAGTATTCAACTCTTGATATTGAGGGGATTTTTTTGACCATTGTATCGAGTCGCAAATGATTGATCAATTTTTAGATTAGGTAGGCAATCAATCATGCTAACTAATAATGTGTATACATTATTTCGATGCACAAAGATAAGTCTGTATAATTTGTAAATAACCACGGACATTATCCCGGCCCGGTGAGTGTAAAAAACAGTGATGGCCATCGCTTGATTGCTTCACAATAGCAAGACTGTAGGATGAAAATTTTAGGCGCCTGTTTTACTTCGGCCACGTAATATTTAGAAGTATTTTCAGACTAAGCAGTTAGTATATAGATTATTTTTGCAGTTATAAGTAATTTTTCAGTGACATATCCAACAGATGCGGTATCGACCCCCCAAACTCTTGCACCCAACAAAATAGAATCCAAAATAAGTAATTAATCAAAGATTCAGTAAATATTATTCCAAATCCATCTATTTATTTAGTATAATCTTTGACCTGTACTTGTACCTGTACTTTTTCTGGCAATGTAGAACAATCAAATGTAAATTATTTTCACTTTACCAGTCTATTACAAAGTTTGGTCTATAAATCTTTTTAAAGCTATTCCTGATTTTCTTAATTTTCCTAAAAGGAGAAAGTTATATTGAAGATTTAGCTAAAATTATACATGTCATTAGGGAGATTATTTTTGTTTGTCCGCTTTTAAAAAGAAAATCCAGCTAAACCTGGAAAGGCTTTTTCTCAAGACTGGCTTGAAAAACTAGATTGAATGAATTCATTTTATTCATTTGTAGGAACTAGTATACATGGTGTTAGATGAAAAAAATTCTACATGTATATGTTTATAAATAAATTGGGAAATTGATATGCCAAATGAAAGCCAAATTTTAATGAAGATACCAAAGTGTCCTTACAGCTCTTTACACAAAGATATTGAATGTGTATAACATTTTCAATATCACCAGACCGAATTGAGAAAACAGCGTTTATCGCTTAAATTTTTTACTGTATCTAACACTGGTATAATTTGTCTAAGTTTTTTTTCCTAGTTTGCATAAAAAAACTTCACAATTCCTTTTTCTGATTTAATATGTGGTTTAATACGTGCTTTGATAGTTAGTATTCACTTAAAAGTTACTTTAGTAGGAGCATAAACATTTGATCAATAGTTTGTTAACTCTTCATGTTAATCATCTTCTTCTTATTATTATTTAGCTAGGGAAGCTCGCTATTCTTTCATGAGTGAAGTGTGAGCCAATTTGAAGGGGAAAATTTACGATCGTTTAAGAGAATAAAATTTCACAAAATCTATTAATTTTCTGGGGAGAAAATTTGAGCGTCATTTGTAAATTCACTTACAAATGGGAATAAACTAATCACTGTCTATTCTACATTGCCTTTGAAATTCAGCATTTTTTATGTTGGTGATAAAATGCCGACGTAAATAAGGCAAAATCTTTTTTCGTAGTAGTCAATGTTTTTCCGATTTTTGTCACTATATTTATAATGTAAATATAATGATGAGAGAACTCTTCAACAACTGTTCAAAGAAAAAATTTTAGAACTGCAAAATAATTATGTTCTCCAAATAAATTTAGCAC
Source organism: Mitrocomella polydiademata (assembly GCA_036023255.1). Lineage (NCBI taxonomy): Eukaryota > Metazoa > Cnidaria > Hydrozoa > Leptothecata > Mitrocomidae > Mitrocomella > Mitrocomella polydiademata. The sequence goes on from JAYRBV010018733.1 coordinate 9,637, forward strand.
CACCCCGTTTGTGGGCGGTAATGATATTTGAAGCCGGCTAAAAGCTAAAAAGCACTGCAACGTCTTCAATTATTATTTGAATGATTTGTTTCTGATGCAACCAAAGCACAAACAAAAAAGTAAAAGCAGGTGAATGAGGAACAAGGATTGTTATGGAAAATACTGCCACCAGTATTTTCCATAAGGATCCTTGCAGTGAGTTTTTCTAATTTGAAAACACCAACAAGAGTTTATAGATTCTTAGCTTAATAGATACCTTAAAGGCACAAATTTTTGCGGTTGAGAGGTCCAAAAAGTTTCGTCGGGCATAAATGACACTGGCAGTCTTGAAATCAAAATCCTTGGGCGTGAAATTACAATACCTTCAAAATTAACGTTATTGTTATATTATAAAACTTTAAAACATGCATAGGGTAATTTACAATTATAAAGGTACTGTTTTAATAAAATTTGATTCTTACTTGATTCTTATTTAATGACATTTACATTTCAAGTAGTAATTCTTCATAAAGATTGGTAATTTTGAATTGGTGTTTATCATTTATAACAATTATATAACATTTTAAGTTATATAACTTTTATAAGATACTTAGAAGCCTTTTGAACAGATGCAGAGCTCCCACCTACCTGTGGTTTTGGCTAATTACTAATAATGTACTGCTGTTTGAACCATGTAATAACTATGTGTTTTTAAATTCGCACTCTGACTAAGTTACCTAAATTTCTTCCAGTAACTCTAGCTTGATGGGAAAAAGAGAGCAAAAAGTTTGATTGTTGTTAGAAATCAGTATGGACTTCTTTTTGGGCTGTAAAACCAACTCAGCTAAACTAATCCATTAAGAATAAGAATGTGCCCTGAAATTGTATGTTTTTCCAGGTCATTTACTGAGAACATTGTGAGAATGCATTACCTTTTTAAAAGATTTAAAGCTTGGTATGGTTAAGGCCAGAGTATTGGATTGCTATATCAAAGGATGTAATTACTGTTTATTTCAACAAGGGGGTATCAAAGGATGCAATTTCACTCTAGTTATATACTTTTCGCTTCATATTTCATATTAAAAGTCACCTGATGATGTTATATATATTTCTGAAATTATACTGGCTTAAAAGATTCCCATGTGTATTATTAGTAAACAGCAGGCTATGAATCATTATCATTACACAACATAAACAAATCAGATATTTTTGTAAATATTTTCCTACGTCACTTGCATACTTTTTTTGTACGTCTGCCTTTTTTCGAATTACTTAAAAAATCTCATAGTAACCAAGACACTGACTTGGAGCTCAGTTTGTAGTGTTTCTACCATGGGAACTCATGTATAATATTTACTTTTTAATTTTAGCATTATATGCTCGTAAGGAATTAAGTGTATTTTATGTGATTGGCCTTGCCAAACTAGGGTCTTTTATTTATTTCCAGAAAGGTCCAGCCAGTTTTATTGATAGTATGCAACTATATGCAATTATGTCCAAGTGAACAATTTGGTCAGGCAAAAGATTCAATTTCAGTAGAAGTTAAAGCTTATCTACTAGAATAAAACTATATAACATTAACACCCTTACCAAACAAAAGATTTATTAGTTTCTGGGTACATTTATAAAGAACCAACAGTCATTGAAATTCAACCACTAGTTACTGCAGCAAAGTTATTGCTGATGATGTTAAATTTAGCATTTTACCGACGCTTACTTACTTGCATTTACTTTGGCAAACACACACGTGTCACTAAACTGTTCATCCAGGGTTTTTCCCTTTACAAAGGGACAGAAAGGTGTACGTACAGAATTTTTCACTTCTATGTTAGAAACAAATAAGTTAAAATGATGCAGGACATAGATAAAGATTTGGAAGGAAATCACATTTCATGTATATTTTGTAAAATGTTTGCCGATGCAAATCGGGAAAATCCCATGTTGCCGAGTGCCAATCAGAGTTTTAAATATAACAAACAGCTAAAAATATCACTCCCGTGGCCACAATAGGGACACAACCTCTCTCACTGTTAAAATTTCATAGGTTCTGTTGTAAGACACTTGTATTGATCACAATCAACTAAATACTGAAGAGTAAAAATTTGTTGATAGTAACGATAGATTTGATATTTTGAAATTTCTATTTGGGGGTTTCTTAACCCTTAACTTGCCAAGGACCTATTTCATATTTCGTACCCTGAAACCAGGCATTTTACCAGAAAAATTAGGAA
>JAYRBV010018788.1:0-11837 GCA_036023255.1 Mitrocomella polydiademata
AATAACTAATGATGACGTCATGATATAATACTTAAACTTTGTCAAAATATTGCTAATATAATTCTAAGTAAACTCAAGAAACTTCAGATCAATTTCTTTTTGCGTTCAAAAGATATTTTGACCGGTGGGGGGGGGGGCGGAATCCTCCCCCCCTGCCCCTAATAGGGTTAAAAGGCCTATAGAAAGAGTTTCAAAATATTTCATTTTGTAAATTCTCCGGTTGATAAAGTATACCTTTTTAAACAATTATGTCATATGTAAGGAGGGGCAATTTCAAATCTCACATTTGGGAGAGCCTATTATTACTCCAAATTACACTATCACCACAATTGGTGTAAAAATTATACATTGCGTAAGAAATACTGGCATATTCTGTTTCCCGACACTTTTACTGTTTATACTCTAACAGTACGATAACTCATAGTATACATTTGTCAATAAAATTTGTTTACTGGCCAAATTTCTTTTTCTCGATCATTTTATCAAAAAGAGAAAGAGGTCGTATGCAAATTTAGATAGATACGCTAGTAAGTGTGCCTACTACATGATCAACCCTCAGTTTATAACTTTCCACAAAAAACTGAGGACTGAAGTGAGACTTGAACTCGAAGGGGTCGGTTATAGCAATGAAAATGAAAATGAAAATCGTGCATACATCAGTACTTTTTATGCGTACTTAAAACCTTTTAAGAACACGTGTTTTAATGGGTTTATTTGCTCGTTAGCATTTGCCAGGATGTTTTATAAGTTTGAATGTGTGATTTGAAACGATTCTGTAGCAAAGTTCACAAAACTATTTGCATCGTGTTGATTGGTTGGTTTTATTCATTATAGAAAGAAAAAAAACATAAAGAAATTTTCGTGACAGACTTTAAAGTGTTTTTATTCTTCTTCGTCTTTTTTTGTTGTTGTTTTATTTTTGTTCATTTTTACACCTTTGATAATTTGAGTAACTATTTTGTTCGTACTTTTTATTTACTTTTTTATTTTTTTGAAACAATTTCTCACTTGCAAAAAAATGTACATGTTTCTTGGGAACGAAATTAGGGTGAGTTTTTCCTTGAAGTTGACTGCTTTTTATTATTTTTAAAGTGTTTTAACAGTTTTCAATTTACCACTGTCTGTCAAAGCTGGCTTTGTAATTTTCAAGGATTTGTTTTTATTTATTTGACAGAGGGAAAAGGATCAGGTGTTCTTCTTGAAATTAAGGGGGGATGAGAAAGAAAAAGTCCCACGGTGCTACTTAGATCATCTATCCTTATTTTCTATATTTATTTCCATTGATAAAAAGTCAATCGTTTTACTACATTCATTACGAGTCTCCTTCGCGGCTAGGAATTGTTTTTCTTTTCATATTCCAAACAAAAAATGACAATAACAAAAAATGAAATGTAAAAATCAAGTAATATATATATAATATTGAAAAATTAAAATTAATAATGAAAAAGTAGAATAGGAAAAAAGAAACTTGAAATTTATTTTGCTGTGTGTAAAATAAACCAAGGAAAACCCAATACCGTCAAATTTTCATCATCCAGACTCCGGAGAGTTTGTCTAAGTTTCAATTCATGTTCACTTGTCAAAACCTGATAAATTAGAACGAGGTATTTGATGAAATTTGCCTCGATTTTACAAACACATTTAAGCGACTTTTCTATAAAAAAACGACTGATCATGAATTGAGACGCAAACTATATGGGAGTGAGGAATTTTCGACCTTACAGCATTTATAAAAAAATTTACAAGACCTCTCAATAATTGCTTTAAAACAAGCAAATTCTGTTCAGTCAGTATCGCATCTTTAAATGTGGGTCTCTTACAGGAAATTGGCTCAAATTAGCTCTAATTAGGTATCTGCTTAAGTAGCGTAATTACCTTCAAAAGAGAATGTATTTAAACAACGAATTCAAAGACACACGATCCAGTGGTGAGATTTCCTTACACTAAGTCTTATTTTCTTATTGTGCCCATAGAATATTTTTTTCCACCATGACCTGTGTCCTCAAAATGTAATAAAGCTTGAATTCCAATATGTTCTGTGTTTTTTTTTCTTTTCGTTTTGATGCTCAAGGGAAACGATAAGGGTTAGTCTACGCGCTGCATAAAGAAACTAGCCGATTCTAATGTAGCTAATTAGCTATAATGGCGACAGTATTTAACGTTTAAATACTTAAAATTACCAACAAACGTCGCGGGCATCGAATTATTGAATTTCCTCACAAACTTTAATTGCACAGCCATAATGAGTGCTTTCCTCGAGCAGTTTGTTTTTATTTCCATTGGTGTCGTTCAACTGCACACAACTGTCTTTCAGCTGTCTCACAACTTGAGCCGCAATGTTGATTCCTGATGATATTTCCGATGAAAGTCTTGTATGTATTTATCTATTCACTCTAATTTGTCTCGTATGGGCAGAAAAACACCCCAAATTTAGGAGGCGTAGGGAATGGGTTTTACACATTTTGTCGGCTGGTGTCAAGTGTTTTTTATCACAAAGACTTTTAAAGAAACCTGCTTTATACTGTATCACTAAAAACTGGGGTACGTTGGGGTATGATTTATTTTATTTATTCTTATTTTTACTTTTAATTTACAGGTTCGCACTTTGTTTGTGAGTGGATTACCCATGGACACGAAACCAAGAGAGATCTATCTAATGTTCCGAGGATTCAAGGTATGGACTTTAGTTTCTTCTTTATCAATTCAACAAAGTCACTCCGCCCGCCACTTCATCAGTAGCGTTTTACTGTGACAAATAATAATAATAATAATCATCAATAATAATAATCTTTACAGTATGCTTTCTCAATGTCTTCTCGAACATATTTCTAATGTAAACCTAAGAAATCTCAGCGGGCTAAAATGCTCAAAAAGAAACAAATTTATGTGGAATATTGCGTCCTTTTCAGTGTCTTTTCAACAATTCTGCCGGCTGAGGTGATACAGTGCTACTTCTTATAGTATGACACTGGAAATCGTTTATGGATAAATAGTTCAAATGAAATGGCTATTTTAACGGAATTACTTTTCTGTTAAGTGCAAGCTTCCACTCTTATTGTATGCTTGCCAGCATGGGGTATTTTTTGACATACATGTTAGGTATTTCCTCTTAGTTTTGTGTGAAAGCACACCTGGGGCGATGTGCTATTTTTTTATGAAAAATAATGATCTTTGGTGGGAACAAGAAATATAGAAAACATTGTTAGAAGAAATAATATGGTGGAATTCCAAAATTTATGTTAAACACAATATTTAACGATTACGATAAATTCTGACCTCTGACATTGAAATGCCTGGAAACGAATTTTTTAACTAAAAATATAAATAAGACTGTTGACCATACCCAATCGTCAAATCATGAAAAATAAACAGTAGAGGATTGCTTAGAAAAGGGGAATACGCCTACCCTCCCTCTCCATAAGACTTTTTGGACAGCGAGGCTGAATGGAAGTTTCCTGTTCAAGGATGGTTTGGTTTACAAAATGGGGCCGAAACGGAAACTTTTTATTGGAAAGAATTCAGTTGTTAAAAAAATATGATTTCGGAAAGTATCCCGTTGTCGTTATTCCACATAAGTAATTCTTCATTCTCCTTATTTATCATCTTGGGGATACACAGGGTGACCAATAATTATGTCCCCTGATACGGATGTTGCGCGCGGTTTGTTTTATTCAGTTCCGTAAATTATTTAAAAAACTTGATATGTAATACTTATTTCAGTGAGCTTTTTTTTTTCTCTCTTATATATGAATAAGATAGGTCTAGGTCAAACACAAACCTAACCAGAAAAAAATTATCTGAAATATCCTCTGTGGACGAGTGAGTTTTTATTGAATGTCACACCAACATAATACGCAGTTTCCATGGAAATACACTTCATCTGCTGTGGTGTTAAATTTTACGATTCGTGCTGCGTCCACGGCTTGAGAGAAGCATATTAAAAATGCAACAAAGAGTAAGAAAAACAACGAATGAACGTAAAAAAAACCCCGCTCTGTCCAATGAAAGTCAAATGAAAATGAATGAAATTTTAATTCTTTTAACAAAATAAAAGTACTCCAATCCAAAAAACCGCAAAATGAAACCCCGGGAATTGACTCTTCAAAATGTTTAATTTATTTTGCATATTCTAACCATTGCAAAATTAATATTCATATTCAAAAGCACTGCATAATTTATTTACAATCAGTGTTACAATGCTTGTTATTTTGGGTTACCCCCTAGCTTGCAAAGTTTGACGGCGAACCATCAAATAACACTGTTGCAGTCCGTTCAATAAAACATTTATTTTCAACTAACTTTCTATTCTATAAAATGCCGACAGAGATTGTATTTTTTTCAAACACTTCAACTCTGTTCTACTGCTCGACAGGGTATAGAGAACAACTTTCAAAAAAAAGAAAAAACAGCCCCTTGTGCAAAAGAATACAGCTATCATTAGTTAAAGTCACAGTTATAACCTGTTGCGCGTTTTTTCCCGAAAACGTTTAATTTCAAACCTGGCTTCAATCTCATTTTAAGAGCTTTTTTTTTTTTTGTACTTCTATTTGTTAAATTGTATTACGAGTTGAGTCATAATGCTGTCAAATATTTCTTCTATGTTCCCCTGCAATGTTTATTTTGATCGTATCTCTAAACACTTACTACACACCTTTCTCATGAAATACATCAGTTCCACCGTGAAAACACCCGTTTTTCCTAAAATTGTTTAGAAATGTCAAATAGCAGATCAAAAAGCTATTGCGGATTCTTTTCCAAACAGAGCTTAGAAAAAGCCTTCGTCCATTTTTGTAAATTCCGCCTTCTCAACCTTGTTACCGGGTTCCCACGAGGCTACGCGGATAGCTTCATTTCGGCCAAAGGTCTAGGTTTGAGTAGTCTCTACGCAGAATCTAATTTTCCCCGTAAATTACTTTACGGCACTTAAAAGTTGAGTCGTGTGAACAGGCTAATAGGTTTGAGGTAAACTTGAATAAATATAAGTCCGAAACTGAAATATCTTACCGGATTTTGAGTATGTATAGGAATTCTAAACATCGGGTTTGATTTCTGTATTCCTGTTCATTCACCAGGTGAAATACTAACTTGCGTCCGGCAGCTATAAAACTTTCATTTCGCAGGCATTTGAAATTATGAGTTCGAACCTTCCTGTTTCGTTTTCGAACGCGAAGCGCGAGCGTCGGGTCCAGCCCGATTTAAAGAGATAAATTTATAACAAACAAAATCTATTATTTTTTTGTAATAAAGTTTAAATATAGCTTGTAAATCATTAGTATAGAAGGATGGCAACTCACTTGCAAATGGGAATACACTAATCACTGTCTATTTTATCACCGAAAGATTTCTTTGTTTGAATACTTATCACGTCAATTCCATACGGTGCGCATGAGCTATAAAACTCTTACAATTTGATCATATAATAATCGGCTGAGTTCTCTTCTTAGTCCAATATTTGGACTAACATAAATTGGGCTGGACCCGACGCGCGCGCTTTGCGCTCGAAGAGAAAAAGCATAAGCAAGAGGAGGGCTTTCCTGGCTATTATTTTCCTTGATTTTTTATGATTGATTATTTATTATTCTAGGGATACCAAAATTCTTTGTTGAAGCTCACTGGTAAAGAGGTAAGGGAAATTCACTAGAAATTTTTACGGGAATTTAAACTCACGGGTTGGAAAAGTTAGAAAATTAAATGTTTTGACAGAATAATAACGCAAGATTAGCTCGATTATTTTTTAACGTCACATGGATTAACTTCCTCAATTCCTTTTGATTATGTGTTTATCTATTATTTCGAATTCCCCACGTAGGGTTTCGTGATATTCCCCCTCCTTTGTATGTGTATGTGCCTCGACTGTCACGTGTTTACTGTTATGTGGTTGAAAGGAAATTTGATTAAATTTAAAGCAGACTACTGATTAAATGCTTTCTTCATTCGTCGATTTATTGATTTTGAAATCTTATAATCGTATTAACTGGGTTTAATGTTGATATCAAAAATTTGATAAAAAAATAACCAAGAAATTTTAATCTCTTTGTAACTCTTAGTAGCCCAAACACTAACATTGAATGCGTACGTAGAAACTGGGAGATGTTCTTACTGCCCATGATTATAGCTCATGGTTTCTATTTGCGTCTTTCTGATATTCTTTTATTTTTCATTCTTTTCAGGGAAAGAAAGCTTCAGTAAGTATTCATTTTCTAGACTTTTTTATTACCGAAAACTAGTTTATCGGATTTCGGGATTTTACAAGGAAACAAAATTGTTTTGCTCTTTTTTAGAGGAAAATCTTAGAACTAAACTAGCAGTCATTTAACTCATTACTCCAATACCGTGTAACCAAGAAATAACCCAAAATAATATTGCTTATTTCGCCATGTACTCCCACACCGGGCAATTTCCCTAGCTCTGGTGAAATTGTTTTTGTGCAATAAAATTTCGAAAAAGGAACGTTTGAGCACGTTGTTTCTTCGACACCATACTATTCCGCTGAGACTAACTATTTTCTTCATAAAAATTGAAAATTTATTTTTTTATCTAGCCGGTCGCTTTCGTCACATTCGAGTCAAGAGAACAAGCGGAAACGTGCAAATCCGAATTACAGGGCGTCCGATTCGACCCCGAACTACCGACAACCATTCGCATCGAATTTGCCAAGGCAAATACCAAAGTCTCGAAACCTGTCCTTAAACCCGCCAATATGGCGCTACCAGGTATCCCCTCACCAACGTTTCCGACATGTAAGTGTGAAAGAAAGCCCTTCATTGTTCATGGACCTTATTTTATAGTCTGCTGCTTGGCCTTTATCTAGAGTGTCTATTGGTCGATACCGTAATTATTCCGTAGACATTTACGGATATACCCGCTTTCGTTTATCAATATTCTCATTCAACAGCGGCTCGTGGTACAAATTTGAACTAAAAAGGTCTGTGCACAATGAAGGCAAATCTGTTAACGTATGGGCACATCACACTCACATTTTTAAATTGATATCGTATATCGCCTGGCGAATTACGTTAAAGCACCTGACCGCACCCAAAACTAAAATTATTTGTTTATTGGAAAACTTTTATTTATTGTAATTTTATTAAAACGGAATATTTTTTTTACCGACTCGAATTTCTTTTTAGTCGATTTGGCAGCTGCAGCTGGCTTATTCGCTCACGCACATGATCCTGCTAGTTGGGCAGCAACGTAAGTTGAATATTGGGGAAAAATATCGGGAAACCGGGTGTGTCAGTTGCACGCACGGATATGCATAACGGGGTGCTCGCTTACACTGATTACACTCAAGAAGAGAATTTTATTGTCATTTAGTCTGACAATTTTGATGAAGTTTTACAGTTAAAGTTGTACCACCGATACACCCTTGTACAAATTATTAAGATGGATGACTTCTAGGTTCAAATGTTTAACTCCGCCCGTATTATTACGATATAACACACAGACACACGCACGGCTTGACCTGGTTTCCATAGTGCACCCTGTTGTTGTTTCTCATTCTAGCACCAATTTTACAGACATTAATGGAAACCACATCACTGCACTTCCACAACAACACTTGCACCATGGAATCACTACGGTAAGTAAGGGCGGAGGGGCGTTACGCCTCTTTCTTTGTCGTGGTTGTGGTTGAGATTTCGCAAGAGTCTTTCGATGACCTGTTTTCTACGCTAATACTAAAAACCCTACTAACACAGTTTATAAATTATACAATAACACATTTTTTTATAAGAAACCAATTTATTACCAGAAATCTATAACTACAAATTTTAAGATAACTCTTTTTGTTAAAAGGTTCATTCATCCAGTGCTGAAAATAAGAAACTAGGATTTTAAGTCCTGCAACATAACTTTCTGATAAATACAAAACTTGTAACATAAATATCGTTTACATTTTCAAATGCAAATAACCCCGAAACGAACATTTTTAAATATATATATTTTTTTACGTTTTCATTTTCATTTATATTTTAGTTGCCCATAGGAGCCGCACCGTTCATGGTAATTAATCCTTCGTACTAACCATGCATCTTTTACGACTGGACTTAATTGAGACCAATCGAGATGAAATTAAACACCATCCTACATACATGGGCAATCATATGACAAACCCTAATAATCGGCGCCGGCAAAAGACTCAGAAAAGTTTCTGCGGAGAAGTTCCATATCAATCGATTAATAACCCTCCTCTGCTTTGACTTTCTGATGATTTTGCCCGCTAGACTAACTGAAAGAAATATTACCAAAAAAAAGATCTTTGTATGCTTTTGAATGACCTCACGCTGAGTGCCACACGCGTGGAAGTTTGTTCTAATTTTTTTTGCAAAATTTGCAAGCGTACAAAAATCTTTTCTTTTTTTTTGAATATTTTTTTCCACTAACCAAATATCATCAGACTATTCTCCAGACTGAGCACGTAGGATGGTGCATTTTTGGTCTTGATTTTTGACGATGACGATAACGATAACGATGACGACAAATAACAACAACAATAACTGACCTCTTGAAAACGAATTTCTTTATAATTTACTTACAAAATACAGTACTTTTACTTGTCAAAATAACTACTGCGTACAGATAGCAGTAGATATACCTTATCAGACAAAACAGTGCTGGTAGAACAAGGTTTTGTCCGACAATAAGGTACTGCTCGACAGAACAGACTGAACTGATCTCGTCACAGACAAACCCTTCGTTCATATACACAAACACACAAACACACACACAACTCAATTTCATAAAGTTTATATAATTTAGTGTAAACGAACTAACTTTACTATCTATAACCTTTCGTTAGAACACATGCGAATATTCTTTAAATGGATAATATCCGCAATGTGTTGGTGCTAATAAAAGAAATTACCTAAAGGTGGATTCTTCTTCTCTTATTTAAGGCTGCGCCTCACTCGGCGTTTGATCGCCTTGCTACCCTCTCGTGCAGTCTGCCAGTAAGTGATGCGTTCATAGTATAAAAAAAACACCTGCAAAAACGCACACAAAGATATGACGCACTTCACTTAAAAAAAATGCAAAAATAACATCGAATCAAGAAAGAAAGCACCTAAACACGCACCTCTAATATATATATTTTTTTCCGACTCAAGCAGCTTTTTTTTACATGCGCCCTAAATTGAAATTGGGTTGTTGTGTCGGGGGCGGTTTTAGAGCTGACGTAAGATATGCAGGGGAAAAGCAAAATGTCATTATTCATTACCATTTTTTCAATACGTAGCAATATTTTGATTACATTTCACACTTCCTCACGCGTTTTACGTCACTTCTAGATCCGCCTCTGTGTGTGATTTGAGCATTAAGAATGGTTTCAAGAATAAGGAGAGTTTTAACGCACCAAGAATTACTCGTGCATGCACAAAACGTTGTAAGACAGAAACGTTATAATTTCCATTACATCACATTGGTTTCACTCCCTGTTTTTAGTTGACGGCACCCGTCTCGATCGCTAATCAAGGTCACTTGATTGCTAATCACCAGCTCATAAATGCCGCCCATATGTCGCACCCGTGTACGACACTTTTCGTCGCCAACCTGGGGCGAACCACAACCGAAGAGGAACTAAAAGCTATATTTGAAAGGTAAGGCGAATATATTCAAATTCGAATTTCTTTTTAAGCGAATGAAAAAGCTCGTCAAAATGAGCTTGATATGAATGGGACGAGGTGTTTTTCTTATGGCTAACCCCGTATATTATGAGCTTTACACCTCGAGAGTTTTTCTACATTTTTCTTGTTTTTTTTTTTCCTGCAGGTTCCCAACGTTCCGCCGCATTAAAATGTTGCGCAACAAAAACACGACGCCGGTCGCCTTCGTTGAATACTGTGAAGTCTTATACGCTATGCACGCCAAAAACGCGTTATCCGGGTAAGCATACTGTACCGGTTTGCAATCCGGGTATCTACGGGATAAGGAAAAGAAAAAAAGTTTCCTACCTGATGTAAAGAGAAAATATCTTTGTGTCCTAATGGAAATGCTCGTAGACTAGACTTTTATTAATATAAGTAAGACCCAACATCATTTAAAATTGGAGGGAATAACTTTTTTTTTCGCTACAACGGCGTGATCACTGGTAGGTGGGGGGCGGGTATGGGCGTGTCGAGCACCTGGGTCTTTCTGCCATAACTCTAACTTTGGACCTTTGTAAATTTGCTTTTCAAACCGGGAAAATAAGCTTTTACCTTCCAAAACTTTCATACATATTTTTATATTTATTCCCTTTTTGTACAGATCACTCTTACTGACTTCGGAGAACGGTGGTATGAGAATCGAATTTGCACGAAACAAGATGGGCGAGGTACGTAACCAAGTCGTTTTGTAATCCCGCGCGGCCCGCCACGCGAAACGCGCATGTATGATCATCAACAGATAATCATGTTAAGAACGACATGACCAGGGAGAGAAGAAGAAGACATTTAAAACACATAGAAAGACACGTTTGCCACCGTGGATTTTTTTTTTTTTTGCTAAACACCCTTGAGTGAGGAAAATTGCACAATTCTTTCCTGTGGTATAAATCATCATCTGCGGTCTTCTATTGCGACCGACCGAGCGGGAAATTAATTTTTTTCCTGCAATAAATTGCAAACTAATAATTATGCTTCGTTTTCCCAGTCTATTCTATGAGGTTTTATGCAAACCTTTCGGGATGAACTATTAACGTATTTAACGCGACGCGTGACAATTATCCTCCTCGTAGTTACTTTTGAGTCAGAAACATTTTGCGCTTCAGCTATGCCGGGAAATAATTGCATTCTTAATAAGTGCTTTTACGTCGCGGTAGATGGGAAACCCGTCTCTCTTTCCTTTTGAGAGAAGTGTAAAAGAATACAATTGCAAGGATTTTTTACCAACCATTTTTGATTATGTTCTCATCGCTTATCCTTTCATAATTTTTAGAATGGAGCTGGCAAACGAATCGAAGGCCACGAAGTGGTCGTCCAATAGAATTGAAAGTGATTAGCAAAATCTCATCGCCATTATGTAATTACCGCCCAAGAAATTCATTTAGCGCAGTCTGAAGTTACTATCTATCTCTTCTCCTCCTTATTAAGGAGATGATATTATGAAATACAGTTAGTTGAAATAATAATAATTAAAAAAACAATGATAATTGATAAATATAAGACTTTTGCTAGTTGTGAATTTACAAATGGAATGTTTTATACTTTTTAACTAATGTTTTACGTTTTTTTGTTTTACTCTAGAAATAAGGTGACAAAAATTAGCCAAAACTTCTTTGAAATTGCCAATTAATATATTGGAAATATAACACCCTCTATATTGGAAATATAACACCCTCCACCCAAGTTTTCAAAAATCATGGGGAGGAGAACATTGCTTTTCATACAGTACCTCTAAACTTCCTCCTCGTTAACCCTTGGTTTACACTTTATAGCGAAAGCTAAACCAGCCTTAAGGTAGACTCGGTAAACATGAAATGCTTTGATGAACACCTTGTTTCCAAAATAGCAAAATAAATGACCATTTTGATTTTATTGTTTTTTCGTATTGTTAATTTTTTTACATTATAATATAGCGTTCATTTAGAACTTTTATTTATGGTTTATTAAAATACATCACGCCCAAAGGACATATTTTGAACGTCTATAAAGCGTTTGCATATGATGTTTGCTAAGATTGGCAGCAAAATTTCGTCAAAATGCATTATAACAAGTGATTTTGACTGCCAATTATCATTTCCTTTTTTTCTTTCTTCCTTTTTTTTCTAGTTACTATTATTTTTCTTTTGTTAACTTTTATGACTGTTTTATCTAATAATTATTTATTATTATTATTATTATTATTATTATTATTATTAT
>JAYRBV010018799.1:8951-22298 GCA_036023255.1 Mitrocomella polydiademata
TATATTGTGGAGCACTCTGTAAATGTTTATTTTAAGGGTTGTGCCTTTAAACAGCGCTAGAAGAAACTTTCATTCATATTCTGTTTAAAATGAGGTAGATACAGTTTTTTACTTCGTTTCTTTCAGGCATTGTATTCATGAATTTACCTGATAGCGACGACGAACCTTTTCCTAAGCATGTGGAATACAAGATCAGATACAATCCTGATTATATTCCTTCCACAGCAAAAATCAAATCTAGGTACGTAAACTCATTTCTCTAGCATAGTGTGTATATATTTATTTCTGCCAATTAACAGATCCGAAAAAATTACATTTTACACTTGCATTTAAAGGTACTGGAAAGCTGGACCTGGCCCACGAGGTTCTACCAGCTTTTGGCATTTCCAGTATTTGAACTTTGGTTATGTGTTTTTACAAGATTTGATCGAAAGATCATTCATTGAGATCCTAACCAACAAAGAAGTTACTGAGCCTGGAATATTCGTACAACCATTCCCTTATCCTTGTTACATCAAAGACGTGTAAGTTGCTTCTCTAAATATTAATCACTTTTACCCATGTGACCTGAACATATCCAAATCTTCATCAATGGACACTAGAACACTCTGCTCTTTTCTTCTAATCATGCAAACGTGTGTAAGGTTGTACGTACTTGAAGAAATTAAAGACATCAATAATCAGCACTATTAATGCTTGAAAGTATTTGTAAAAAATTGACGATTGTTTTAATGTTGTACATGTTTCCAGCTAAAACTACAAACTTTAAGAGCGTCAAATTATATACGTTTTTTTTTAAAATTGATACCGACAATTATAAAGCAATTATAAATTATAAAGTAAAAAGGAATAAAAATAAATAGTTTTTACCTGAATGTCTAGGACAATTTATGTCAATGTACAAAATGAAAGTAAAACAATTAAACAATCTAATATAATGTAATATCAGAGAAAATAAATATTTCACAGGCCTGCAAAAATTATACCTCACAAAAAATTTTGGGTTTTGTTTCTTGGATTTTGACGTTTCCAAATTCTGTGATATTGTTTTGGAATTTTTTTTTTGTACATTTAAGGTTCATTGCTGGCCTTGGAAATTCGATGCCTCTGTTCATGACCCTTGCTTGGGTTTATACCATTGCCATGATTGTCAAAAGTATTGTTTATGAAAAAGAACTTCGTTTGAAGGAAGTTATGAAGGTAAAAACAATTTATTTGGAAATAAAATATAGTGTTGATAATGAAAGATTTGAAGGAAAATATTGATCAATTTTTTTTATTTCTAGGTCATGGGTTTAACAAACTCAGTACATTGGGTAGCCTGGTTCATCACTAGCTTCGTCACCATGTTCATTTCAGTGATCATTTTGGCATTACTGTTGAAATATGGGAATATCCTCATCTACTCTGATATGTCAGTCATTGTTTTCATCCTGGTTATGTTCACGTGCTCGTCCATTGCTTTGGCGTTCCTCATCAGTGTGTTCTTCGGTAAAGCCAACATATCGGCCGCGTGCGGTGGTATCATTTATTTCTTCACATATTTACCTTACCCAATCACATTGTGGTTTGAAGAACAGATGAGCTTCAGTGAAAAAGGACTCGCGGTAAGGACTTAACACACCTGTTCAACTTGTTTGATAGTTGTACCTGTCTTTCTTTGAAAAGGCTTTTAAATCCCCTCTTCAGAGTAGCATTTTGCTACCGTTCAAATGGTATAAAATCAATCCCAAATTCTCATCCGATTGAAGTGCCTGAATTAAAAGCTACAATATATTTGATTTAGAAAACTTTTAACACAAAGTTTTTTCGAGAACCAATCGAGTACCCTTTAAGATGCATTATGATGTCATACGAAATTTTTCTCGTGTTCTTTGATATATATATACCCATTGCAAGATTATGATTTTATTTGGATGAAGTTATGCTTTACTCTACAGCGAATCGACAGTTGGTTTTAACGTGACGGTGACTCTTTCGTTGAAATTTAGCTTTTTTGTCTCTTTTTTCAGTCCTTATTTTCAACCACTGCATTTGGTATGTCATTCAAGTATGTGGCACGTTGGGAGGAACAAGGAATAGGGGCTCAATGGTCCAATTTTTACAGTAATCCCATGCCGTCTGATACATTCAGTTTGGGATGGGCGACCAACTTCTTGATTCTAGATACAGTCTTGTATCTGACCTTAATGTGGTATTTTGAAAATGTCTTACCAGGTAAAATTCCGTTCTCGAAACTTTGGTAGAACACATTTTTCTGTACGTCTCCTCCTTCGTACTTTATTTTATTGTAATCAGTTGATTGTAGTCTAATTTATCAATAAGACATCAACCGGAGTAATACTATAATGAGATGACAACATTGTTGTAAATAAATCTCCCATTTTGTTCTTAGGTGAGTTTGGTATTCCAAAGCCATGGTACTTTCCTTTCACCAGAACTTATTGGTGTGGTAAACAACCAAAGCTGAAGACAATAAGATCTCCTCGTGTTAGTGACAGTAGCATGTATTTGAACTACGATCAGATGGATGATACCCGAAGTGAGGTGAGTAAGAAAACATCGTTGTTTATATAATTTCCGTTGAAAGTGTTGCAAAACGTAGATATTGGCATCAAATCATTAAGTACTGAAGAGGCTTGAGGTGTAAATTCGTAAATAATGATAGACAAAACGAAAAATTTCAACAGTGATGTATATTTTATATGGATAGCCTTACTCACCAAGGACCTAATATGGGCGGCCTTTCGCTTCTTTCCAGTAGGGTCCACAGCCATTCTACTATCACTATTGTGTTGAATTGAAATGTTAACAGTTTTCTTTGATTATTTCATACAGAACAGTGCAATGGATGATGGGTTTAACCCAGCTCCAGCAAGTCGTGGTAACTTTGAATCAGAGCCCATCGGTTTAAAACTTGGAGTTTCCATCAAAGAACTAGTGAAGGTATTTCTAATAATGATTTTGCAACTTAAAATTTATAAAACATCGATTTTGATTGTATTTTATACTTTAAGTGTTTTTCTCATAAAAGTTCCTCTTCTGCTTTTTAGATTTACAGTCGTGGAAAGAAGAGGGCTGTTGACAAACTAAATTTGAAGATGTATGAAGGCCAAGTTACAGCTTTATTGGGCCACAACGGAGCAGGAAAATCAACAACAATGTCAATTTTAACGGGCCTGTTTCCACCGACATCAGGAACTGCTGTGGTCAATGGTCACGACATATGCACCAACATTGAGGAGGTGCGCAAAAGTCTTGGCTTGTGTCCGCAACACAACGTATTGTATGACTATTTAACCGTAGAAGAGCATATGTGGTTTTATGGAAGGTTAAAAGGGATGAGTGATAAAGAATTACCAGACGAAATTGAAAAGTAAGTACCTTTGAATTTGTAAAGAATAATTTGTTATTGTTTTGATCAATTCTCCTGTAAAAACAGTATACAAACATTTAATTTCAAATCATCTTTGATACATTGACGTTATAAATGATCACAATTATTTCTGCAGATTCTTAAAAGATGTTGGGCTGCCCGAAAAGCGCCACGAACTATCGTGTAATCTATCAGGTGGCATGAAACGAAAGTTGTCTGTGGCAATGTCTTTTATTGCTGGTTCAAAGACCGTCATCTTAGATGAACCAACTTCAGGAGTAGATCCGTACTCAAGAAGAGCGATTTGGGATCTCATTTTGAAGTATAAAGAAGGTAATGATAATATCATCTCCAGTTATCACCATCCTGGCTTGATGTGCAGGGTAATTTTTCATGATAAAATGTCGAGTTTTGTTTTTTGCCATAAGATAATAAGATGAGATAATTTGTTGATTTAAAATGATTACTTTTTTAACTTTGTAGGTCGCAGTATCATGCTGTCAACGCATTATATGGATGAAGCTGATCTACTTGGTGACCGGATTAATATCATCTCCAAAGGAAAGTTACAATGCTCTGGAACCTCTTTGTTTTTGAAGAGACAATTCGGCAAGGGTTACTTTTTGTCGGTCACAAAGGACAATGACAATGCAGAAAAATTCAGTGTAGTGGATATCGGTAAGTTTATCTCATCTTTCATTCCTGGTTCGAAGCTTCACGAAGACTTTGGGACGGAATCAACCTTCCTACTTCCATCTGCCGCCCGACTGACTGGAGAATTTACCAATCTCTTTGAAAACCTGGAGAAGAGCATGGACAATTTTGGAATTAAAAATTATGGAATTTCAGATACAACACTTGAAGAAGTAAGAACATTTAACATTATTTGTATGTTAAATCAACGTTAATACGTTCTATCAAATCGTCAAATAGATTTAAAGAAAGAGAGAAGAGTTTAAAAACACGCATCAGTGTTGGGAAGCTGGTTAGCTTAGTTATCGCCCAAGAATATAAGAATACTGTTGTATAAGGCATGGTACAACAAAATATTAACTTTCATTTTAATGCATTCATTGGGTTCTATCAGCTAAATTTGTCAACTTTTTTATTCAGGTATTTTTGAGGGCGTGTGGAGATGAGGATGATGATCCTTTTGTTAATGATGGTAAGGGCTCATCTCATCTTTAAGTTGATTCACTTTGTTTATTGGACAAAAATTAAGTTCTAGTACCGGGTGAGTAAAAAAACCCGTACAAGTTTGACGGTTAAGTTTTCTATATTCCAATTATCAAAATACCCTGTTTTTGGCCATTTTTCGCTAGTTTTGGAAAAGTGATTTTTTACAAAAATTACAATATCTCCCGTAAAAACTATTGAAATCTAAAAACATTTTCAACAAAAATTAAGTTAGGCTTTTGCCTACATAATGAAAAAAATAATTTTGAATTTTGATAATGGGAATATAGAAAACTTAACCGTCAAAGTTGTGCGGTTTTTTTTTACTCACCCGGTATATATAGGCACCCTTATGCGAAAGAAGGAATTTTGCAATTTATGCAAATCTTCAAAGAATTAGACATCAACTGGAGTGATTATCGCAAGGCTTCCCTAGCCACCTTCTATATCTTTACCCGCATTTCCATTGTCTATTTCAGATGCAGTCTCTTTGACTGGTCCTGTACAATCTAGACGACAACCAAATGGGGATACAGCTAGTCTAGCTTCAGTTAACTCGCAAATTCAACTAATCTCTGATGAAGCAGAGGAAAGCACTAGCACTAGCAGTAAGTGTTTTAAAATGTGATTTCTACTTTGTAGAATGATTTAAATATTGAAGGAAATCTTTTGCTTTCAACATAAATTTAGAAAGTAAAACTCAACTGAAAATACAATAATTCGACTACAGATACTAGATAAAATAAGCTGTTCCTAGGAAGAGTTTCAAACGTAACTTATTTTTTAACATCTCTCTCTGACCTTCGTTAATCTCTATAGTTCTAACAATCCTCTTTATATTATAATGAACGTGTTCGTTAAATGTCTATCCATTTCATTAGTTGGTCAAGACTTTAGTACAGATGCGAAGTATTGGGGTCCATTGTTATGGCTGCAGCAACATAAAGCCATCCTCATCAAACGTTTCCATCATGCCCGAAGGAGTCGAAAAGGTTTCTTCTCGCAGATCCTTCTACCGGCCATATTTGTCATTCTTGCTATGTTCGTTTCGTTGATTAGACCTCCACGCGAAGGTCTCCCCCTCTTGAAGATGACAACCCAAATGTTTGGTGAACCGAATCACATTGTTGTCAATAATCTCGATGTCAACAAGTTCTCTGAGAAATTATTCAAAAACTTTGTCCGCAACCCAGGTCCAGGTAAAGACTTTTTGCCTTTCCCTTTTCACTAGCAGGTATTTAGTATTAAGTATTTATGGTAAATAATGGCATTATCATATACACTGAAAGAAATGTAAGAAATGTAACAGTAAACAGAATGTGAACCAAGGCAAAGTTTATCAAAAGCTTTTTTTTTTACTTTATTTTTTATTAGATTCGTGTAAGAAATGCTACGTTTCCAATCCGTTTAATCATAAAAATATAACCCGATGGAGCCCAGGTCCGGATAATGAATGTTCATGTGAAACAGGAAAGCAGCAATGTCCGGCGGGTTCTTATGGGCCGGAACCTCCTCATGTAAATGCAGCTAATGGAGATAAGGTGTATGATGTGACTGGAAGAGATATGAGTGATTATTTGGTGAAGACTACGGATGATTTCGTAAGACAGAGGTGAGTTTCCATGTATTTGACCCATATTCTCATTAAGAGGTTTGATTTGAGAAGACTATCTTGATTTATAACACTTTTCGGTGCATGTTTTTTTACAAGATTCATGTATTTTTTTTACAGGTATGGAGCAGTATCTTTCGGAGAGCATTTAATCTCCAACATTCCTGACAACGTCACCGGGAATTTTACCACGAACAATCTAGTATCCTCATTTGCTGTACCTAGAAATGTGAAAGTAAGATACTAAAGTGTTTTCTTGACATTTACGTATCCCATCTATCCGAGAAAATGTCACACCGTGGGAATTTTTGTTGTGATTTACGGCTTTCAAGTTTCTTCATCGTTTGATAAAATGTATAAAGCTCACTTATTGATTTGAAATTATTGTAACCATGTATTTCTTGGTGTTTAATTTCAGGTATGGTATAATCACAAAGGATATCACGCATTGCCTGTGTACCTTAATACCATCAATAATGCCATTCTTCGTGCCAGCTTAGATCCATCTGAAAGTCCTGATGACTATGGTAAGAAAGAGCGTTTGTTGATTATCTACTGCAAAGTATGGTATCCTTTCAGTATGATTTTGTACACAACTATCGTTCAATTTAGGAATAACAAGTTACAACCATCCAGTGGATTTCAACCAAGACCAAGTTGAAGATGAAGTAATGTAAGCCTCTATAAATCTATCGCTATTACAGGTCTTCTTTGTTGAAACGCCAAACATTTTAATTGAAACAAACCCTATTTATTCCAAATAGTTCTGTTTATAAGTAGATTCCAAACATCAATCTCGTCTTCATGTAAGTGAGTCTCGTGAGAGTAACAAATGTCATCAATACATAATTAAAGTGGAAACACCCTTGAGATTATGTTACCAAAAGATCTCTTCAATATTAAACTTGAGAGTAATTTTAAAATAAAAACGACAGTTTTTAATTTCATTTTGTTGACAAGTACCCTTGAGATTATAGGAGCACGTGCAAATATTTCTTGAAACCGAGATTGGTATTAGGAACCTTTGTTTTTAAAAACGGTATTTCGGGAAAGGAGTATTTTACAGTAGCCTGATTGCACTCCTGCGATCGCCTGTTTGGAAAGGTTGACCCAGTATTTTTTTCAATTCTCGGTTATTTATTATCCCTTTAGGCGGCAGGGAATCGTTAATTTGTTTGTTGCAATTTTTGTGATTCTCGCACTGGCGTTTGTACCAGCCAGTTTCGTTGTTTATCTGATTGAGGATCGTGTCACCAAATCGAAACATCTACAATTGGTCAGCGGTTTGAATCCAGTTGTTTATTGGTTGGCTAATTTCACATGGGATTTAGTAAGTGTGATTATTAATGACCGTCTCAAAAATTAACGAATAGCTGGTTTACTGTATTTACAAAATTCGTATAGCATTCATACAACTTATAGCAATACAATTCTACTTCGTATGGTGTTCGTATGGCAATCAATGCAATGTCTTCTCATTGTTCAAGATGGTATCAAAGTAGCAAAGAATAATTTAATTTAATTTCCTCTTTCATTTCATTTCATAGATAAATTACTTGATACCTGCGACATGTTGTATTATCATTTTCTTCGCATTCAACCAGAAGGCTTATGTTTCGGCGCAAAATTTCCCACCGACACTAGCCCTTTTATTTCTCTATGGGTAAGTATTGTATTAATTCTTGATGAACTTTTTTACATAAAGCCCCATAATATATTATCAATATCTAAACATTAGTAAAGATGCGTTAGCAGGTGTGCCTCAACGTTACATGATTCACCCTCCTTTCTTTGCCACTGAAAACTAAGGGTTGAATTTAGACTCCTGGTATAGTACGAAATACAGTGGTAGTAATAGAAGTACGAAAAGCTCCGTTAAAAAGTTTGTTTTGTATCATTCATTTTATTTATATTTATTTTAGTTGGTCAATGACACCATTGATGTACCCATGTTCATTCTTCTTTGATGTTCCAAGTACAGCTTACATAGTTTTGATTGCACTCAATTTGTTTGTGGGGATTGTGGGAACTATTGCTACCTTTATTTTGGATTTCTTTGGAGAAGGAGACCAGGTCAGAAACGCTTTTATATTTTAAAGGATTTCTAGATTTGCAGTTTTCGTCCATGTTTTATATTACCTTCAAGTTTTATTATAGATTTTATACTCATTCCACAATGTTTATTTTCCCATTGCTACAAAGCAAGACCGCTAGGCGGTTGTTTTCCAAAACCGTGCTATACCATTGCCATGTGCAGTTATTTGATAATGAATACTTTATTTGACATTTTGGTTTCCTAAATTTGTTTTTAGGAACTTCATGATATTAATGTGATCCTCAAACAAGTGTTTTTGATTTTTCCCAATTATTGTCTTGGAAGAGGAATGATGGATCTGGCTGGAAATCAAATCAAATCTGAAGTTTATGAGCGCTTTGGTTAGTCTCCACCTCTTTTATTTACCCGTGTAGCTCATAAGAATCTCAAGTTTTTCAGGCTGTGCCTTATAATTATCGTCTCTTAAACTGTTTATCTTTCCCTGTTAGGTGCCAAAAATTTCAAGGACCCTTTTGCATGGGATGTTACTGGTAGAAATATTTTGTCGATGGTATTTTGTGGTTTCCTGTTCTTTTTTATCACGTTGTTGGTACAATACAGGTTCTTCTTGAAACCATGGTAAGTCAGTTTCCCTTAGAAACATTTCACGGATTACCGGATAAACTAGCTGGTAAACTTGCATCGCAAGGACGCTGAAGAGACACGTCAAGATTACCTTCCAAAATGAAAAATGAAAATCAGCTGAATTTGAAAATTTTTTCTTTTGGAAAACTTTGAATCCTATCTCTAACAGTGCGGCTACCCTTCTGAAAGGCTTCAAATGGACAATCCCGCTATCATTTTCGAGAAGAGTAACATGTCTGCGTTTGGTATCCTTCTTTTATTATTTGTGGAATCTTTTAGGAAATCTATTGTTGATCCGACTCCAAAAGAAGGCGAGGAAGAAGATGTGAAAAACGAAAAAGACAAAATCCTGAAAGAAGAAGCCGAAGGACAATCGTATATTCTGAAAACCAACAATTTAACAAAGGTTTGATTGATTTTCATTGTTACTCGTGTACCTGTTGGTGTGATAGATCGTTATTGTTTCAACTTATTGTTTTCTTTTTTTTGGTTTCAGGTTTACAAAAACTGGTTTTCAAGTCGCAAACTTTTAGCCGTGGATCGTCTCGTGTTCGGTATAAAACCCGGAGAGGTAAGCAGCAGTTGAAAGTTGAAAGCAGCATTAAATTACTTGCAGAACAACGTATAGGAAAGGAAAGAGATTATTGTTATTTTGTTTCTACAATTTTAGTGTTTTGGCTTACTTGGAGTGAACGGTGCCGGTAAGACAAGTACCTTCAAAATGTTGACAGGAGATACTCATATCACTGCTGGAGATGCTTTTATAAAAGGACACAGGTAAGAATTGACCATTGACAGTCTAGTAGTATACCTTATGATGAACTAGGGCCTTTAGTCGGCCTTTAGGTTCGTACTGCACACTTTGTATTTAGTTTCCATGCAA
Source organism: Mitrocomella polydiademata (assembly GCA_036023255.1). Taxonomy (NCBI): domain Eukaryota; kingdom Metazoa; phylum Cnidaria; class Hydrozoa; order Leptothecata; family Mitrocomidae; genus Mitrocomella; species Mitrocomella polydiademata. Next base: position 18,679 of record JAYRBV010018799.1, read on the forward strand.
GATGGAACAAAAGATAATACTTTGCTGAAATTGCTATATTCTCCTTTTAGTGTTCGTAATAACTTGAATGATGTTCGCAAATATATGGGGTATTGTCCTCAGTTTGATGCTCTAGATGAATTGCTGACCGGAAAAGAATTACTTGTTTATTACTCTCAAATACGTGGCATGTCAAAGTCTGATGGAATGAAGGTGAAAATATTTTCTTTGTCAAGCCTAATCTACCTAATCTGACAAAATAATATCGGACGAAAAAGACGAAAACTTTGTCATTTTTGTCCCAAAGGGCATAGCTAAGAAACCTAGCTTTGCCTGCGCCGTTCCGCACTCCTTAATATAAAACCCGGTGAAGTGAAAGATTCAGAGTTAGGTTTATGAAATACCTTAGGGAGGGAATTAAATTTGGCGGGAACTTAATTTGGCGGTAGTCGTAATTGGAATATTTAGCGAGAATTTAATTTGGCGGTCAACGAGTTTTCTTAAATTTGGCGAGAACTTAATTTGGCGGATCTCACTTAAATCCGCTAATACCGCCAAATTTAATTTCCTTAAGGTAAAAACACCCAGTGAAAATAATTCTTTCAATGAAAATTGAGGATTACTGCATGGGAATAGACATGAAGAGTTAGATTTAGAATTACGTTACAGTATGATCGTTTTTAGTAGTTTGCTTTTTCCAAATAGTGTGTTATAATATCTCTGCTAAACAAGGTTTCATTTTGTTTTGCGTAGATGGCTGACTGGGCAATTAAGACTCTCGGTCTCACGCCTCATATGGATAAATTGTGTGGAGATTATAGTGGTGGTAATAAAAGAAAATTATCAACAGCTCTGGCTCTTGTTGGAAGCCCGCCACTTATTTTCTTGGTACGTAACTCAACAGTAAAATACCATCATTGTTTTCTTTTAAAGTAAACTTTTGTATGTCTACTTTGTCTAATGTACAGTCTGTCTGTTTAGCAGTAAAATATTTTCTAATGTATACTTCCCCTATGTACAGGACGAGCCGACAACTGGAATGGATCCAGGAGCTAGAAGATTTTTATGGAATGTTGTTTCTGATTTATTGAAGCAAGGTAAATCTGTTGTTTTAACATCACACAGTATGGAAGAATGTGAAACATTGTGTACAAGACTTGCTATTATGGTCAATGGACGATTTCAATGTTTAGGAAGTCCTCAACATCTCAGAAGCAAGTAAGTATCATATTATTATATCATTTTAGTTTTAAAATCAACAATGTCAATGTGAGTTTAGACCTAGAGATGCCTCATCAGTCTGTTTTTTTGGAAATGTAGACCTCGGTTGCTTCCCATGAGCCTCACTGCATTTGTTCCATGACTCGCAATTATATTTTTCCATTTGTACCGGCTAAGTCGTTAAAAAAAAAAGCATTAAAATCTATCTGAACAGTTAGTGACCAAATGATATTTTACTTCCTCTTCGTTTGCTTTAGATTTGGTACGGGTTACACAATCATTATACGAGCCAAACAAAATCTCGTTGAAAATGTGCAAGACTTTATTGCTGCTAATTTTGTCGAAGCACAAATAAAGGTATCTACAATAATGAACCAGATATGATATCCATAAACGTTTCGCTGAGTTCAATGGCTGATGTAAAAATCATTATTGTTTATTTATATTCAGGATCGTCATCAGTACATGCTTGAATATCAAGTTCCAAATGACAATTTGAAGTTATCTCAAGTTTTTCATAAATTGGAAATGTTGCGGAAAACTGGATCAATTGATGATTATTCAGTAACCCAAACAACTCTTGATCAGGTATACTTTCCTGCTTACTCTACTTCACTGATTCAGTCACCATACAATGCAATTTTTATGAAGAGATGGTACCTGGGTTTCTTTGCTCTTTCATGCTTATTACAATTTTTTAATGATTTTTTTATTATTAATTTAACGAATTTTGAATGTTAAAAATCCCAGCGACTGAGTCACTCTCCAAGACTATCCAACTCTCCAAGAGAAGCAATGTTGCTTGCCGTATGAGTATAGAAACGCTTTGACAATACAGTTTCAGTATTTTTAATTCTTCTGTCCCCCCTTCTTTACAGTATTTGTTATATTATGCTTTTCATTTCTTCTTGTCAGATATTTGTGAACTTTGCAAGAAACCAAGTGGAATCAGTTGTAATTGATGACGAGCAGAACGAATTGACTGATTCGCAATCAAATGGTGCTATCAGATTAAACAGTTGGAACGGTCATTTGGCGGTTGATGTGTAAACCAGATTCCAAGCGTTTCATCCACATTGTTCAACAATAGTTACCAGTGTTGGATCCACAGCGCATTATTTACACAGCTGGAAAATAAAATAGAACGAGAAATTTTGTAACATTGTCCACCTAGCCAAGCTACCGGGAATTTGTAAAAGCCGTATGGAAAATAAGAAAATTCTACAGTTAACTTCTGAAAGTGTACACATTATACAGATATACATCCTAGCCGTCCACACAACATTAAGGCTGGACCAGGAATTATTTTCAGAGGCAATGTTTTGAATCGATCTACTGACGCTGTTCCAACCATTTATTTATTTATTGTTAACCGTCTGGTTATATTTAAAAACGAAATTTATTCAGTATGAATTCTTTTAGAAGTATTAATTTTAAGCATATAAATAAAGCCTTTTACCTTTTGTAACCTCTAGTATGGTCACAAGTATCAATTGCATTCCGATATTAAGTTAGCATCCTAAAAAGTTTTAAAGCAAAAGAAGATAGATAAAACTCTTTTAGAATATACCGAAATGTTGAATTATTGTTTTAACGGGACAATTTGCGGATTTGACCCCTTTTCCGCGAAATTAAATTCCATAAGAATCTTCCATACCATAACTTACTGTTAACAATTTATTCCTAAAAAAAACAAATTCAAGGATCCTGGTCGCAAATTCTGCATTATGTTCTGTTGAAACATTTTACATGATTTTTTATCCCTTTCCCTGTGAATTCCAAAGATTTTTTCTATCTGAGATCTCCTGGAATTTTCGATATACTTAAAAGGGGTTGCCATTTTTTTCTAGAATATTCCAAGAATGTAAGACGATTCGGTGTTTTATGATATTTTTTTTTTTCCTTATCCAAAAAAATTTTAATTTTGCTTTATGTATTGCGTATTTGGATGTTTTGAGATAATTTTTTTTTAAATTATTTAGTATTATTTTATTTTCCATTTGAAATGTATCATATTGTACATACTTTTCTACTAACTCATTCTTTGTATTATTTCTTATCACTGTCAACATTTTTTTTTCTCGGATATTTTGCCCATAAATTTATTTTTCTGATTACACGAAACACGAAAATAAATTTAATCTATATAATAAAAGCCGTATTCTCTATGTATGTACGCATTAATGGTAGCCAAGCTGTGGGAGAAATAATTTCAAAATTTTCAAAAAAAAAAAAAAAAAGTTGAGAATTTCTTTTGGGTAAAAGATTTTTTTTGGGCCTAAAATTTTTTTTTTTCATTTCCCCAATTTATGTAAAAAAAAATTTTTTGCTAAATGTTTTCCCTTTTTGCGCGGAAAGCCCGAAGGGCGTGCGTCATAAACAGCAGGTTTTATGCATTGTGCGTAAGCAGTCTCTTCAGC
>JAYRBV010018800.1:0-11835 GCA_036023255.1 Mitrocomella polydiademata
GTCAGGTCCTCTTTTCGCAACCGTGTTTACAGCGCAGCGTGCGGTTAAGCGAAAATCGGACCTGAGCATGAGGTTACCTTAGGCCCCCAAATTCAATAAAAGTTTAAAAACTTAAAAATCCCATTTTTTCCATACAAACTTCTCATAAAGATTTCCAGATTTTTGGCGCTTGCAGCGAAATGCAATACCCACTATACAAGAGGTTTTCCGTGACTGTTTACAGTATATGTCCATGCCATGACATACATCTCCTCAGTGAAAAATATACAGTATATATATATCCTAAGTTATAAAAATAATTATTGTTTTTTCTTTTCTTTTACTGAGAAACTGCTACAAGATATTTATTTGTTACCTACAATTTATTTTAACACCCCAAATGGAGGGTGAGCCAATTTCTATTGTTTTTGAGATGATGAAATTAAAACTGTCTTGTATCGATTTTGTAGCTAAAATGATAGCCCCCTTGAGAGTTGAATGCATGCTTCAGAAGAGCTATATTTCAATGAAAAAGCAATAGATGTCATTCCATGTCATGTATCTCGGTGGTAAAATCAACCACTCCCTGCTGGTATATACGCTGTATTCCTTTATGAGCAACCAGCTTGCCAACTGCAACAAAACAAAACCTACCTAATTAGAAAGTGAAAGTGCTTTTGTGATCTTATAAGATGACTTTTAGATTTTTGTAACAAAGAAGTTGAAATAATATGAGTTTTAGGGCAAAGTTCATGAAATACAGGTCAAGTTTTGAAATACGAATAAGTTTGAGATTTTATCTATTCAATATATTAAATATAATGGCAGTAATGAAGGTATTTTATTTCAAATATTGTCTTTTTTTCTCTTTAGGCATTTGATAAAATTGATTATCTCACTCGCTTAAAATCATTAAATTCTGCAAATTATTTCAATTGCGTGAAGTTTGTTTTGATTATGAACTTTCTTCTTTTGTTTTTCGGATATTATTGATGGGCTTCCTTATATGGCATCAGCAATTAACTCTTATATTTAAGAAAGAAAGCATTATAGGATGTATGATTCATACTTTCAAATAAAGGTATGAGGTGATACTCTGACGTTATCCTGTAAACGTTATAACATAAACGTACAAATCTCTTTTTATCTATTTCAATTGTGTCCTCGTCAAGGTGATCTGCAGAGCAGAGAGGGATCTTTTATATCCACTGGAGTTAAGAAGTGGGAGTCAGATTTGTGTACAAGATCAAATCATTTTAATGAGATTAAGATAAATTGTTGTTTAGTTGGTGGTATAAAAGAGCACCAGACTTTGCAACCACATTTATTTCCACTTTCAAACTTGAGACAAACACAACGATTTTTCCATTTGTTCATCACCAACAAGGCAGGGAACCTATCAAACCCAACCAAATGGCGACTATGGTAATGGACACTTCAGAAGACCATTCTGCTAAAGATGCTAAGTCGGCGTTGAGAGATGCATTGAGAGCAAAGTTGAAGTCTGGTTCTTCCTTTGAAGACACTATTAGCAGTATCAACACCAACACCAACAGTAACAGCATCAGTAGCAATAGCAGTTATGAAGATAATTCAACTAAGCTGATTGATGTAGAAACAATTGATAATGATAGTGATGATAGTGCAGACTCAGATGAAAAAATGGATGAAAAGGTAAAATGTTTTTCATGGTTTATACCTAATCCTAAAGGTCTCATTCGTAAATTTCTCTTATGTTAAAGAGATTTTGACTTGTTGTCTAAAAATAACTAAATGAGATCATTTTACTTTTCTTTTACAGGAGTCCTCCATTAATGCAATACCCTTAGAAGAACGCAGGTTACGTAACCGTTTGGCTGCAAGGAAATGTCGGGAAAAAAGGAAAAATAGAATAAATAACTTAGAGAAGGTAGGCATTGCTATACATTTGTAACCTGTCAATCTTTTATACTTGTGTGTTCCAAACCATAGTAAAGATTTAGGCTACATACTCTTAATATACTTCAATGACCTTTTGGTCGGTTTGTAAAACCTCACCAGTTATAGTGTATTTATTCTCTAACCCATCTGAAAATTGTTTGTTTATAAAATACTTTTTTGTCTCTGGTTATAGATATGCAACAATTTGGAAAATCGAATTTCAATGCTAAAAACAGAAATTGAAGGACTCGATGGACAAAAACAAAGTTTAACACATTTATTAGAAAATCATGCTTGTGTACGGTTGACTCCGAAACCAACAGCAGTCATAACAAACTCAGTATTGTCAAAGTAAATTATATAACATATGCTCAATATGTTAAATAATATACAGAGTGTAGCAAAAAAAGTCATAACAATGGAAATAGAATAGAATGGAAGATATTTTTTTCGATACACTCTGTATATATACATTACACACTTGTCAGAATCAAGTAGTCAAAAATGAAATTCATTAACCATACCGTTATTTAAGCAATAGCTTTTAAAGATATATGCATCTGTATAATATTGTACATAATACTAACATTCAGTTGTAAATAGAAATTATATGATTTTTAATATGCTCTTAGATTTTTTTTAAATTTTTGCAGACAGTACATAATATTTAACATACATCTGGAAGTTTTTGGTTTACTAAGAAGTAAAGTACTAACTCTTTTACAAAACCTTCTCATCCACATATACAACTAATAATAATACCCATTACTATTTATAATGCTAACCCAGAGCCGAAGTTTTTTTTTCACTTCGAGCCACTGAATCTCATATCATACACACAATGATTTAAAACAAATTTCTAAGATTTTTTATTCAGTTCAGTTTCAGTTTTTTATAAATATTTGCAAGTTGCCTGTATTGTTTATCACGTATATTTTCATATCAAAGAAGTTAAAAATATATATTTTTTAAATCCATTTGTGAACTTTTTGAGACATTTATATATTTGAAGACAAACTTTTTATAGTTCTCATATTGACATGAAAAACTCTCTTTGAAATACTTTACCCGGTAAATTAATAGCATAAATTGTGTACTGGCAAATTTTCAACAGAAAAGAACGGCGATGATGGATCATCTTCCTTTTTGAAGCAAGAATTCAATGGGGTGGATTTCCCATCCTATCATGAAATTTCAATGAGTTCAATACAAAATCTCTTACGGATATTACTCTGGAGTGGTTTCTAAACAAAACTTCCTTGCCGGAAGTTTCGGTCATGTTTGTAATATAACGAAACGATAATGTGTAGCCCTAATGAAAAGATCCATTGTATAAACGTCTCGCCTACAGCCCTGCATACCAATTTCACACTAATAATTACTTTTTACATGTAGAAAAGAGAAATTAAATATACCAAATCTTACTTAAAAATTCTTTTGACATTTGACCTGACAGGTTTTGTAAAAAAAGACAAAAAAAATCAAAACTCAATAAATTATAATTAAGAGTAATCTTTATATTTGAAAGTTTTAATTTCGTTTTATGGAGTATTTTAATGATTGTTTTGAAGGAAAGTTAGATTTGTCAATTAGCTTGGGAACATGTAGAAGTTGTGGAAAAGGCGCAAGTAGAATCGATCTCCTCAAATGACGAAACCTGATTCTACTAGTTTTAAGCCTTTCCCAGATTAATCCCAATTAAGCCCCCATCCCATTAATTTTGGAGTAACCTTTTTTTCTGACCGGACAGAGACCCTTTTTTACAAGCCCCCCCCCCCCACATTTTTATTAGGTACCTAAGAGTACAGGTAAAAAAAATTAAGAAGTTGAGGTCCATAGCATAGAAAGATCTGAAGTGAAACCGTTAGAATAATAATTATTTTAACAATATGAATATAACCCTGGTATAACAGAGTTATTCAAATGTTCAACATTTTTACACAAGGCTGGAATCATTTGTTGACGTACTGTACTTAGTGAGTTCAAAGAAATTCAAAATTCGTTGATGTATAACGGTACCCTTGACCTGTAAGATATATTTAAAAACAAAGAGATGTTATTCAGAGAATAAATTATCCAACTAGTTCATATTCAATGGACACTTTTATTTTCCCTTATATGGGATATCTTTCTTAAATCCCCTCCTACTAATTGACGTCTGATAAGGAAAAAACAAACAATTCTGCTGCTAATTATCAGGAGCTGATGCAAGTTATTTCATTAAGAAGCTACTGGTTACCAAGGAACCATAAAAAAGGCTTAGACTTGGCTTGTAATAATATTGAAATGAGTCTATATGCTATAAATAAATTTCGAACAGTGTTACAGCTTCTGTTATGCCGAAGATGAACCAACCAGGGATTTATCAAGCCAATGCAAAGATCAGGAGCACGTATACAAGTTTACTAGAACACAAGTTTTGCATTAGAGGCACTTGTTGTTTCCCTAGAATTCGACTTACAAATTGTATTTGCATTTTACAAGGGGCATGAAACGGTTCTCAAAAACGATTTACATCGGGGTGTCTGCGCGTCTGCGGTAGTAGACACCAATTTCAGTCAATTTCGAATTGGATGTGCTGCTTCGCAGACACCTCTTTTTCCTGTAGATACGCACCTGGTTTTACAGGTACACACTCAAAACACAATTTTCTCAATGCTCCTTTCGGTTAACAAAAACGTTTGAACTGCAGACTTTTCATCACTAACGATTGCAGCAGCTTAAAAACAAATCAAAATCAATCTCGAGCACGCATTTGAAATATCACATTTCACCTACTTACTTCCCTATTAACAAAGTAGTAATTAAGATTTAAAATATCGCGATATGGTATATCTTCCGACATCTGACATGATGCAAAATGCTATTTCGGAGTTCTGACTTGCAAACTTGTACATTTATAATGTAATTCTGTTGAAATATGAAGCAATCAATCTTGTCATTATATGTACAGCGTTTCTAATTATAACTTTATGACTAAGTGCATTAGGTTTGACGTGCACATTAGAATTCATGATATAACCAAGGTGGTATAGATTGTCAAAACAATGATAAATCATGCAACACTTTATTTTCACATGATACTTTTTGAAGCAAAATTCACCAATGTACTGCCATGTACTGTATGCAAGAATGGTTATTTAGGTCATTCTTGTAAGTCAGGTGGAAGAATGATCAATCAGAATGTTTATAACCCAACTATTTAAATTCGAAATAAAATATATGTAAAACAAACTTGTGCATGGGTAATTGTAATTTAGTTTTGCAAAATACATTGGACCTAATTTTTTCCCATCGATAAAAGTGACTGTCACGTTTTCATTGTCAACCACGTTTGACGTCATACACATCCACACAGGCACTTGCAGCTTAAGGAGAGAGAAAAAAAAGTAAAAAAGTAAAGAAAAATAAACAAATAAGACTGAGGACATGTCATAGTGTCATCACCGTTAAAATCAAAACCCACACAGAGTATGTGTTTTCTTTTCTTTTTAGCCAACAGTTATCTCACGGTCATTTGCAGTCGGCTGTTAGAAAAATTCGCCCCTAATGTTCTGTACTTCTGAGAGGACGGGGCGTGTTTTTCTTACAAGGAGGTTTATAAAAACAGATATACTTGCTGGAATTCATAGGGTTAACACGAGTCTAGGTAGTAACGTTAACAATACCTCAAAAAGAGCCAAGAGATAACTGATCATACATTTTATGAAGAAATTTTGTATTGAAACTGATGTGTATAGTACAGTATATAAATTAGCTCATGCATTTGTCTTACAAATTACGGCAAAGGTAAAAACTCAAGTAGACTAGTTGCTAGGATACTATTAAAAAAATATTCTTATAAAAAAAACCGCGTCGGAGTATCAATTATTGTCAGAAATGTTACTTTTTGTCCGAAATAAGTACAGGTCTTACATGTTGGTTCATTGTAACATATCCTTGGTTTAGGGCGCTATTTTATTAAGGAGCAAATAGACAAAACAACTTTGGCCATTATGAGAAGTAGCACATGAGTAATTAACCACGTTTATAATAACCAGCCAAGGAAGTCATTATCTCCGTCATTCTGGTAATAAAAGTTTGCCGGGACATTCCTCACCGTAATTTTGTTGCTTCATTTTTTGTGTTCTCTCTGGTTATCATAAAATGCGCTCTCCATTATCTTTGTTCACTCCTCCGTATTGTTGTACATTGCGTTGTATTGTTGCTTTTAGCCTTTCTATCGGACAAAGTTGTTTTAGGACATAATTTTCATCACATCTTGCTAAATTTGCTTTAATTTTGTACAAAAAGTTACTTTATTACCCGAAATTGTATTGCCCGATAAGGTATATTTACACTCACACGGGATTTAGAACTATTATGGTTTTTGTTTGATGCGATAACCCCTTACCTCTAGTGATAGAATATGAGTTGAGTTTTATATATGTTTACAAGATGACCCCTCATCTGCGGCAGTTTTCTTAGATATGACATGTAAAACTTACCCTCGATCAGGCAGGTCTTTTTTAGGTAAATGTGGACCTTTTTAGTGAATTATAACATCAGATTTCTAACAGATGGAATTCACTATAGTATACTATTTTTTTTATTTACCATTAACAATGAATAGTATTAGAAGATTATTTAAGAAGAAATATCAGAAAAAATATTCCTCAGTATATTACAGTAAACACTGGCTCTTGTTCCTTGGAAAGTTTTGATAAAAATTCATTTCAGAAAAAAAAACGAACACAGTAATTTATTGCCTACTTATTTTTTTTCGGAAATGGCAGAAAACTGTCCGAAATGAGATGAAAACGATTAACTCTAAAAGAAGAAAATCATTGATTCATCAAATCACTCGTTATCTTGTTGTCACGGTAACTGTAGTGAGAAAGAGAAAAAAAAACTAATCATGATATCATCATAATTTCTCCTAATTGTTCTCACAAATTACCGATTGAAATGAGTCATAATTAATCGCGTATGTGAAATACCGATGATTGTCGGTTGAAATTTAGCGCAAAATCAACGTTAATTTATTGATTTATTGGCTTCGATAAAAAGATTTAGTGTCTTGATTAAAAATTGTTAACCTTTTTACAATACATTAACAATCATCGATACTGAGGCTTTTCTAACCTGTTCAAAGCATGTAATTAATGAAATTTCAAACACTTTTTAATATTATTTAAATTCAATCTCAAGTAAAGAGAAAGACAGAAGAAAGACAACCCTTATTAGTTCTAAAAGCAAATTAACGAGATTTCCTAAATCACAAAACATATGAGGGGGATAACAGTTGTTAATCACAAAACATATGATAGGGGGATAACAGTTGTGAAACACTAATTTGGACTGAGCGACAAATAATAATATCAATGTAGGTGGGAAACATGCTGGTGTATGGTAAATACACAAAATGAATCTGCGAATGAACAATTGGGGAAATGGGATATATTAGAGCCTGTGAGAATATTAATATAAACACAAAATTGTTATTAACCCGAGGAGAGAAGAGTAACTAAAACTTTATGAATGTGTTTCATTGCAACGAACATCCTTTACCTAATTATCACGTCTGTTGTTTCTTAATTTTTCTGGATTCATTGACGATGAATATTCTCTTTCATAGAGTAAAAGGAAAAATAAATAGTCTTCAAATAAAAAAGTATATAATTAAAAAGAAAACAGTAATTTGATAAAGAGTTTGAAAACAAGTTGTGAGCAGGAAGAATTTGCGTTAAAAAAACAAAACAAACATGGCGCAACAGAACATCTTGAAGGTAATATTCTTTATAGCTCTGTATGCTTCTTTTTATCATCAAAACTAAGTAACCCATTCCAAACTAATACAGCTCAATATGCTTTTTCGGGTAATATATCTCTGGTATTATGAAGAATAGTATTAGCCATAATTTTCAGACAATTTTACGAGATGAAAAAGTAAGTCATAAATCTTTCCTGGGATACACTGCATGATGTCTATCACATCATCTAGTTTAGGGATGGGCAAATCAACATATTTCATCCAACATTCTGGTATACATACATCATCTAGTTTAGGGATGGACAAATCAACATACTTCATCCAACATTCTGGTATTTTTCTTTAGTTTGTTACCAACCTGGTCTACTTTATGGCGCGGCCCCTGTCATTTCGTGTATAATGTCTTATATTGATATTATTACAAACCCAATATATTATGATTTATGGTGCCTTAGTTATCAATAGAAAACGCTCTTCGTGAAAGCAAACCTGTAATTTTGTGCCATATGGAATTTTTCACAAATTTTCATAGCTATCCAATGTGTATTTATAGGTCCTGAAAATATTTTTGAAGCGTAGGTTAAAAACCCTTAAAATTCAAACTGTATTAACTTTTGAACCAATATAGTATTATTTTCATAGTTTAAACAGATTTAAAGGCATTAACAAAACATTCAAAAAATAATAAAGAAAAGATTCAAAATTATTTTGACGCGCCATGTGGACACCGGATCTTTCATATTATTTTAAATCCGGATCCTTTGTTAAAGATAGCCCTCTAATAAACAATCAACTTGGTGCTAGATAGGATTAAGGGCCGCTTAAGTTTTCTTAAAAGCGGTACTTTCTTTATGTGAAGCCTTTCCAAAAAGGTAGCCGATCTAGTATAAGCTCAGTAAAAAATACTCACTCAACAAAAACAATCATAACATTATTTTCATCCTTGCTTGTGCAATGTACACAATTTCTTGTCAGAATTCTTGTCATCTTTCAAAATGTACCCGTTATATTCTTTCTTCCCCTAATGATTTTGAGGAAAGACAAAAGAAAAGGTTGGGTTTTATTCCACGTTCAGAGTGAAACCTAGAGTAGAGAAGACCGACCAAAAATGATTGTACGAGAGTGTTATCAGATGGTTCGTCCATATTGGTATTTAGTATATAATATCCTCAACATGGGGAATACGCATTATTTCTGGAAAAGCCCATTATAATGGGCTTTTCCAGGTACCTGTACCCGCTGTACGTGTTTAACTAAACTCACCTGTAAATAGTACGGCACGGGAAAAAAGTAAATTAGTGTGTTCTAAAACAGGCTAAACAGGTGTATTGGTAGCTCGAAAGCTAAACCGTCAATATTGAGCTAAAGTTTGAAAGAAATCTTTGTAAAGGCTATTAACAAAATGGTATACTAATATTATTTTTTCGTAAAATTCAATCTTTTATATTGTTTGAAATTCTTCATCATAAAGAAAATAGATAGAATAATTTACACGTCATTTCATGAATTATGTAAAGAAGACCACACACTGAATATGAACTTTGAAAAGTTTCTTTTTCATTCATTTCTGTCAGAAAGTTTTTTGATTTTAGTGTAATTTTAGCTGATATCAACCAGCAGTTGTTGTCCAATAACAACCTCGTTCCGAGGGTATTTTTTCGCTCTTCAGATTCGTAAAAAAGCGAAAAATATATCTTCTTCGAGGAGATTATTTTGAAAACGTATCCAAATGTAAAGTAAAACCACACTTGGTCACTAGCCACTATTTAAACCTGACCAGACAACACATTGTAACCTTGACAACACACTGTAAAACCTTGTTTCCAGGGTCTTCTTGGGCTTTTTTTCGAGAAATTAAAAAGCGAATCGAAAAGTGAACTGGGGGCAAGGTTGGACAAATTGATTGATAATAAGACTTCAGGGTTAAAACGAGTTAAAATCCCACTACAGTATCATTATTTTAAATATTCCAAGATTAGATTGTTTTTGCCTTCTTGATGAAAGTATTTATTACTTATTGTTCATACATTGCAAAGTATAATTAGGTGTTTTATTGTCAACGAATCAAACGAATTAAAAAGATTTTGAATATTTGAACTTTGTGTCCCAAAAAAAATCTTTCCATGAATAGATTGGCAAATCACCATAAAAATAATCATAACGGTAAAGTGAAAAATCATCTGCATTTATTGAAAATAAAACCAATCTCGGGCAAATGTTGTTGGAGGAGGTACATGCTTTTTGGAACGCACTTTAAGTGTACAAGAAAAGTTGTCAGTCAGTGTTGACACACATATATCACTCCATATGTTCCTTTTTGGTTAGCTTCACCTGTTCTCGTATGGCTAGCACTTGCATTGGCCATGCTCGAGATATCCGTTTGTCTTCATCATCACCGCCTTGATGCTTTGCGGAACCGCCCGATGAAGTCAGGAACATTTTCTCGACCAATTTTCTCTTAGTGGGATTAACTTTGGGTAGCATTTCGAGTAGGGTCCTCGATCTCATCATTTTATTGTAAAAATTTGACGGCAACTCGAAGTAAAACATCGACATGATGAGAATGAAGGTAATGTCTTGACGGGTTTCTTCATCGTCGTCACTGTCGGCATCGCTCTCCCCGTTTCTGCCGTCAAAAAAATAGATAGGATCGTACAATATGCGGTTAGTGACGGAAGATGCTGATCGGGTCGGTGGGACACTAGATGCTGGTCGAGTTGGCGGAACACTAGATGCTGTTCGAGTTGACGGGACACTGTTTTCATCCTCATGACTTCTTGCTTGTCCTCCCAGCGATGACACGAACTCAGCCTCGATGTCGGAATCTACGTCAAAATCGTAAATTTCAATTTTTTGAGAATCGGGCGTTTTCTGTCCCTTGTTGGTGCTCTTCATTGTCTTCGATTATTAACTTTCCCTCGTCTATCAAGATTTTCTATTTTTCTAACGGTTCCTGAAATTTTGATCTCGACTACTGTATATTATTATATCAAATCTTTCCTCTCGCTCTGCTATTGATAACGGCAATTTACAAATAAAAAGTTATGGTCGGCAAAAAATATTATATTTTTTAATATCTAACAGCTTATCTTTTTAATCTTTATATATTCAGTAATAGATTCTTTTGTAGCAATCTTGTGCTAAACCTCAGTACATTTTATTTTATTCAACTTTTCATAACTCGTGTTGCCCTGATGTTGCCTTTTTGATACATTACTCACATTTCAGAATTTTTCACACTTTTCACAAACTTTGTTGAGTTATATTAGTTGTGAAAACTTTCAATGTATACTTTACACTTGATCTAATAAACATCATAAGAGGGAGAGGGGGGATAAAAGATGAAGAAGAATTATTTTTCTGTTGAAAAAGAAGAGTGACTCCAAAACTATAAACTTTCATTCATACTTCAAATTTAATTTTTAATAAATAAGGCAGGGAAAATATAAATATATAGAAATAAGATACCAAACTTTGGCAGGGAAAATATAAATATATAGAAATAAGATAACAAACTTTGTTTTTCCTTCGCTCAAATATATGAATGATTTTATTTTGATGCTGTATGTATATAAAGTCATTGGCGAATGAATAAAATATGATCTTGGTTAAAATTATCATGGGGAATCTTTTAGAAATCGGATTTTTTCTTTTCATAGCATTTTTCAAAAGAGAAATGAAAAACTTATGTGCATCATCGATTGATTGAGCGGAATTGTTTATTTGAAAATCTCATACAACTTCGATGACCGAATATTACCCCGACAGAGATTTTCCTAACCGACATTTCTTTTCCTGACCCGGTAATCTCCCCGAGCGGACAATTTTTCGAGCGGATGATTCTCCGACCCAGACATTTTCTGGATTGAACATTTTACATAGAAAAGTAGCCAAAAATTCAATATTTTCATATTATTTTCAAGACACAATTTTAATTCACTGAACGTCCTTTCAAGAAAAAAAATTAATTACCCCAGGGAATTTTGACAATGTTGTGAAATGACTTGGAAATAGAATTCCAGAAAATTGAATTGACATTTATTCAATATCCCATCATAGAGATAAAATATAAATAGAGAAACGTCTTTGGCTCTTTCATTGAAATAAAATGCGCGTCCCAAGCATGCACTCAACTCTCAAGGGAACTCTCATTTTAGCTGCGAAATCAATTGTTATCATTGATT
>JAYRBV010018844.1:0-11831 GCA_036023255.1 Mitrocomella polydiademata
TGAATGTGTTCATTATATGATAGAGTACTTGTATGCAAAATTTCATGGTCATAGCATTTATATTTCTCGAGATCTTAGATCTTCAACCTCCAAAAAGCCCGGTATTAATAGGGTTAAAAATCCTCTAGAGCTTTCTAATGGTATGAACCTGACCTCATGTGCACAACAATTACATCGCTGAACAATTTGACTCTTTTATATCTGTTAAAGTATACACAACACAAGTTGTTTGCTTCGGAATGCAAAATTGATCATATATGGGAAGTTATCTACCGGGCGAGTAAAAAAAAAACGCACAACTTTGACGGTTAAGTTTTCTATATTCCTTATAGTTTCCTTCTTTCATTTCCTTCTTTCAGGAGGTTTGTATCTCTGTTGTTCACGGTGTTGTTTATCAATAGTTTCGCGGTGTCAACTGCGCATGTGTTCCGTTCGTTTTGAGCAAGTTTGACTTTGTGCAGTTTACACTGCAAGCAAGGCGTTGAAATATATCGCGCTTGCTGATTGATTACATCATTCCAAAATGACGGGTTCGCACAGTGGAAAAAAAAGTAATGGTTGAACATTTTTATGATGGAAAAAAGGGTTTTTGTAAAGAATTGATTGCGATTAAAAAAAGTTTTTTTTTGAGACAGCTTGACGTACAGTACATGGTACGGGGGATAAAACTGATTGGACTAAGACCACCCATATACACAGTACGGGGGATATTAGACCGTTATTTCGACCCCTGCAGTGATTAGTGTATTCCCATTTGCAAGTGAGTTGTCACTTTTCTATACTAAGAATTTACAGGTTACATTTTAAACTTTACAAAAAAATAGTAGATTTTGTGAAATCTGATTCTCTTATTGGTTTAATAAATTTGTCTCGTTGTTAAATCGGGCTGGACTCAACGCTCGCGCTTTGTGCTCTATGACACATGACACATGACACAGTCAAATCTGGCAAACTATTTTGATTACCTGACAAGTTTTAAAGGTTAAAAATATTTGTCTGGTCATTCACCCAATAGTTTCAAAAGCAAATGAAAATAAACGTTTGCGAAATATAAAGTTCTTTGACTTCCAAAAGCTTCCTATTTTGAAGTGAATCTTTATTTATCGTTTTAGGGAAAAAATCGACATGGACACATTACTAAGCATTTACTCAGCAATCTCAACCAATGATGTAGAAAGAACAAAGAAGAACTTAAAAGATCTCCCTCTTGATATCAACACGTTCTTAGCTCAATACAAAATGTCACCTTTAAGCTTAGCTATGAAACAGAACTGCTCAAAAAGAATTATTGAAGCCCTTATTGTAGCTAAAATCAATGTAAACGAAGGTATCAATCATGAATTACTGGATGATGGAGATGTTAATCCACTTATTTTGGCTTGTAAGAATAAAAATTATGATGTCCTAGATGTTTTGATTAGATCTGGAGCAATAGTTGATGTAAAGGATCACTTAGGAATACCGCTTCTTCATTTGGCTTGCAAAAATGGTTTTTCTTTTGTTAAACTTTTGATTGATAATGGTGCTGATCCACATGTCATTTGTCCTTGTAAAAATAATGTACTGCATGTATCAGTCAATGCAAGGGCCTCTTATGAAATGTTCCATTATCTATTGAAGTATGGTGTAAGCCCAGGGGCTAAAAACAATGCTGGAAAAACAACCATCGATTTGGCCCTGGTGGAAGAGGGAATTGATGTTGGAATAAAACACGTGTTGGAAATGACACAAAATGACTCTAAGAAAAAACTTCAAATGCTGCCAGCAGGTAGCAAGAGGAAGAGTGGTGCAAATCAGTTTCCTTTAGAAAAGTTAAGAGCCGACATCCAGAAAGAGGAGAAAAAACTTAAAACAGCAGACCATAATGTCAGTGTGGCGTACAAAAAGATGGCTCTTAACCAAGAGAAAAGGCTCCATCAGCTGAAAGTGTGTGCAGAGGCGAGAAAGAAATTAACCAAGTATATGGACACTGGAAATAAATTGTTCAGTACATACTTAGATTGCCCCATATGCTTAGTTGACTTCACTCATGAGAGTAAGATTTATCAATGTTCCAATGGTCACGTGATATGTGGAGAGTGTATTCAGAAAGTTCAAAAATGTCCGCAATGTCAAATACAGCTAGCTAAGTTACCTGGCATTAGGAATCGTGTTCTGGAAAACATTATTGCAGACATGAGAAGTAACTAAAAAGAATACTTAATATATATTTTTATATGCATTTCCAACTTTCTGAAAAATATTTTGTTCCTGATAATTTTTATGTGACACTAATCAATTCTAAGACCTTGTGTTCTGTTGATATTTAAGACTAAGATTATCATCATTGGTCAATTCTAAAGGGTTATTAAGGAGTCAATGCAAATTGTTGACTATTTTCTCTAATGATTGTGATTTTTATCCCTTTAATCATTTTTTATAATATTTGTTGTGTTTGTTTTGTTTTTCATATTGTTTTTGTGATAGTAAAAATTTGAAATCCATAGATATATTTCTGTATAAATAATTATTCCTATTTTGTGTTAATAGTAAAAACAAAAGAAAATTTATTTACTAAGATTTGTAGTTACCAAATAATATATTATATTTATCTGATGTTGTTTATAAAAATGAAAAGAAAAATAAGTTGCTAAATTTTGTAGTTGCTAAATAATATGCAGTGGTAAAACTTCCCAAATTTCCAACTTGCCCCATTGCCTCAGTTGTTTTTAAATGAAATAATTGAACGGGCAAGTGGATGTCTCTTTTCGTAATTTTCCTTGCCCGACACAGATGTTACTTGCCTCTGGCAATCGGGCAAGCGTTAAAAGTTTTACCACTGATAATATGTTAGATTGATGTGATTAGTTTATTTTTTTAAAGAAAACGAAAAACAAAAGATTTTAACTAATTGTAAAGTTTTCCTTTTAGACAAAAGGCCTAAAACTTACCAAGTTTTTAAAAGTAAAAACCTTTTTGTGAGAAAATAGGCTTTTGTAAATGTTGAGAAATATTTAGAAATATATACCTATTTATTTCAGTAATGAAAAATTTACTTATGTCGATAGGGTATCGACATATTATGTACCTATTTATTTCAGTAATGAAAAATTTACTTATTAAGTAAATTTTTCATTACTGAAATAAATAGGTATATAATTTTGGGCATTTATAAAGATTCATTCCAGAGGCCCTTACAAAAGATTTTTTAAGGGGTTAGCAAAAACGTATGGTAGTAGGTTAGTGTATTAAACCAATAGAGGGCGTATCTTATTGAACATGTAAAGTTATATAAAAGTTCTCTTGATGACCCATTTTTTTGTTAGGCCTATTCCTATGAATCCTTTGTTTATTAATGTTGGATATTTTTCTATGAAATTATGATTAATCTTTTCCATGGTAATTTGCTATTTTGTTTATATTCCATGACGAAACTTTTTTTACATAACTTACATAAGGAGATTAAATTTTACTGATTAAAATTTTTACTTAGTATTTTTTTATTTGTCATATTTTAATCACTAGCGAAAGACTTTTAAGCAATGATGTCCAGCCCATATTTATCGACTATTAGTGCTCTTCAAAACCGTTATAAGAGAACTGTCTGAAAATCAATTAGTGTTGATTCGGTAGAGGTCAGCTGTCAAAAGCGAACGATAAAAAAACTAGTTACATTGAAGTATGTCAAATATTTCCAATGTTATCAGCATTGTTGATAATAATAGAACGACACCAACCTTTTTAATTAACCCTATTAAAAACAAAACATTACAGTTTGTGTGCCAATTTATTTCTTGAACTCACGCGCTCGTTGTTGTAAGGAGAAATGAACGAGTGATATTCAAAGGTAGCAGATCATATAGTGTTGCGTTTGTAATTTGAATATAATAGAATAAAATTTGTTATTATATGATAAAATAGTATTAACTTATAAATCAATAATATGACATGATCATAGCTAAATCAACAAGGACGCCTCTTATAAATCATGGGTTTTGAAACGTTCTTGTGAACAAATATTCATACTGAGTGTTTCTTACTGTAGGAAGTAGTTTCATTCATTGTCTTGTTATTAGTGCTTTCCAACAGAGAACTTTCTTTGTACTTTTATGTATAATTATATTGTTCAGTATAATTTATATTGTTCGAAATTTTCTCGTTACAAATGGCATACTGTGTGTTTCGGTCGTATCCCTTCACTATTCAAGCGCAGGGTGCTTTGTTTCAATTAGTATTATATCATTCCTACGAGCTCTTCACCATGAGGTTCAAACAGTGACTTAGTTGTGTATTATCGATAGCATGAATGAATGAATGAAAAACTAATATCCCTCATGTTAAACGAGGGAAACCTTGTCCTCGAAATAGATCAATTTTGTTTTACTGCGTATTTGTAAAAACTACGCCTCGTGTTATTTATGGCATGTTATGTAAGATATGTTCAAGATTTGTGTAATTGATTGGAATTTTATCTCTACTGAGAGCTTCACAAAATATTCATAAAAAGTAAACTACAGGGTAAAATGCTACCGTTTATTTCGATTGCTTAGAAATTTTTTTATTGAGTCAACCATATATATAATTACAGTACGATATTATTTGATTTCTTGTATTGCATGTAATTGCTTAACTACTATAAGTACAAAGCAATCTGTCAGAAATGCTGCGCAATATCTCCTTAGAAGAAATTAGATCAATGTTTTTATCCGTTTATTGCTTCATCCTCTTTTCTAGATGTAGAAAGTAGAAAGTTGACCATAGATTTCCAATCTACATCAAAATGAACGAAGAGAACTTCAAATTAGCAGAGAAATATGTCTCTGCTGGTTATGTCAAACAAGGAAAAGAAGCAAGGAGAGTTTTAGAAAAGAATCTTCGAACTCTTCTAGAGCAGGTATGCCCCTTTTGGAAATTTACTGTTTTTATTGTAATGTAAACGGTTTTTTCTGTAAAATCCACATCTTCAATTGTCTATTTTTTACCGTCTTTTATCCTAATTGCAGGGGAAATTGCCGACTGAAGGATGGAACGATCTTT
Organism: Mitrocomella polydiademata; assembly: GCA_036023255.1. Lineage (NCBI taxonomy): Eukaryota > Metazoa > Cnidaria > Hydrozoa > Leptothecata > Mitrocomidae > Mitrocomella > Mitrocomella polydiademata. The sequence goes on from JAYRBV010018844.1 coordinate 5,017, forward strand.
ACATTCGTCAAGTACTTAATGAAATTGCTTTAATGGATAGTAACAATTTTCCAAGTAATGCCTTCATTTTGATTTTTTTTCTTCTTGCTTAGGTTTATTTTGATTTTTACAGCAATATTATTTTCACGAGAAATTTGTAAGTGGCATAATTGGGCTTCTGAAAAAAGAATTGTTTTGTGTGATTTTTAAGTGATATTGTTAAATGAAAAAATTTGATGTTGATTTATAAATAAAATTTCATTAACTAGACAATTGTGGCGTTGGTGAGCGTGAAGCTCGGATAGTGTCTCGCTTGGTGGCGGAAAGACATTTTAATCTTGGGCATGGTATGGGAAGATCAGGAGATATTGCCGAAATTCAACCAAAAGCTGCTGGATCGTCACTCATCGCAAAATTAGCAAACTGTTTTGCGTTAGATGTCATTAAATTGGCTGGTATACAGTAGTACTTCATACTTAATTATTCACCCTACTATAAAGTGAGGCCAAATTTGTCCGAAAAATGTCTCGTGGTTCTCCGCCCTCTTAACTAAGAAAAGAGGCTGTTAAGACAGGAACAATTTTTTATAGATCATATGAGAAACATGCTAAAATTAAACCCCTATTTATGTTGCCTTCACTTTTGCCAAAATTGTTTCCACCAACAAAACATTTTTTGGTTTTTAGGAGTACCGTCAGTTAAGTCATGTCTTGTATGTCCCGTTGCTACTGGAATGGCGTTAGTTTTGAGTATGATAACGCTAAAAGAGAAACGCCCTGAAGCAAAGTATGTGATATGGTCAAGAATAGATCAAAAGTCGTGCTTTAAATCCATCTTAACAGCTGGTAAGTGTTAATATCACATCGTGCGCAAAGCCGCGTGCAAATTGTGATCTTGCCAAATACGAGACGTAAGGTTATCTATTTGAAATTATACGTCTGGCTAGCAAGTTTCAACATGTCTTTTTCATCAAAACGATTTACTTTACTTCCAGGTCTTGAACCGATTATAATCGAGAACCTTCTTCAAGGAGATTACTTGACGACCGACGTGGAAAGTATTCAGACGACAATTCAGCGTTTTGGTGCTGATAAGATTGCTTGTGTACTGACAACTACAAGTTGTTTCGCACCCAGAATTCCTGACAAGTACGTGTTTTACACTCAAAATACATTCTACCGCATCATGTATAAATGTATTGACGGCACACTACACACCTAGATTTCTTTGTGCAATAGATCGTACGCCCCGATTAAATGATATAACGTTTAGGCGTGTGATGTACCACATAAAGAGCAAAAAGTTTCGTGGTCACATAGTTTCGCGTAAAATGTTTTTTTCTCGTTTTAAGAAATCCTGATTTTTTGCGCTTTAATGGTTTGAAACCTGCAAAGGCATAAACTCCGCGAAAATTATTTTTTGGCCCCAACCGCGGGGCTAAATATTTCGTGGTTTGGCTCAACCGCCAAAGTTTCTCCCCGCTAAAGTTTCTCCCAAGACAGTATCCCTTTCTTCCATTATGACAAAGCTTGGAATATTTCCTAGAGATTTTTAAATCCTTTCTTCCAAAAAGGTTGGAAGAGATTGCTAAAGTTTGTAAAGATTTGGATGTACCTCACGTCATCAACAATGCTTATGGTATACAAGCCTCCAAGTGCATGCATCTTTTACAACAGGTACTTATGACGTATTTTGCGTATCCGCAAGAGAATTTGTTTAAATTAATTAAAATTGTTTAAATCGAGGAGTTTTAAGATTCATAATGTACGATTAAAGAGAAATTGACAAATTATTTTAGACGTTTTTGTTTATCTAATCACAGGCTAGTCGAGTTGGTCGTGTCGACGTATTTGTTCAATCAACTGACAAAAATTTTATGGTTCCTGTTGGTGGCTCTATTATTGCCGGTTTTGATAAATCCCTCATACAAGACATCGGGAAAATGTATCCGGGTAAGAGTCAATCATCGGGAAACCCCGAAATACCCTCTTTGCTACCACCTACAGGGTGTCTTAGAAAAATATTACTGTAAACAATTCATGATACCCACGTCGCTCAAAACTAATCAGTTTCGATTGGGTAGCAAACTTCAAGTTTGCCACCCATAGAACAATAGATTTCTTTCGAAACTGATTTGTTTCGACTCGAGATCGAGCGACGTGAATATCATGAATAGAAACCAAAAGGATCGGATAATATTTTTTGAGACACCCCTGTAGTTTTCTTCTTTGAATCAAAAAAGAGGCAACACAAATAATATAATGGCAACTTTAAAATTTTGTTCATCTACTAGGTCGAGCTTCTGCAAGTCCTATCATCGATTTTTTTATCACTATGCTTTCACTCGGTTCTACTGGCTACAAGACTTTACTGCAAGAACGAAAGGTAATTGATCTTTTACAAATTTTTTGATACAACCTAGCTATCCGAAAGTTGATTCTTATAAGATTTTTAATGATTTTTAATATAACTTTTGAATTTTAATGTGTAGGTTCTGTACCAATACCTCTACGAAGGCATGGAGAAAATTGCTACACAGTTTAATGAAAAAGTTATACAAGCCAAGCAAAACACAATATCAATAGGTTAGTGTTGCTTTAAATAAATTACAATTATATTGCTTATTCCTACTAGGCCACTAGTCCTGGGACTTTCCAGGAAGTTCTGGAGTTTGTTTTAGTCCTGGAAAACAGTCCTGGAAAAGGGACAAATTAAAGAAAAGTTCTGGAAAAGTCCTGGAAATCTATTTAGGATGTCCATACACTTTTCTGATTAGTATCCAATGTTAGCAGTTGAGAGGGAGGGGGTTAAAGCTTTTGCAAAACCCATTGTTTAAAGGGTGTCATTCTATTGTCTTGATTCTCTTGATTTTTGTGTTTTGTGCTTTCTTCAAAATTGTCAACCATATCTTTTATTGTTACTTTAGCATTGTCGTTACGTTCGTTAGATGAGCGAAGTGGTGGACAAAAGAAATCTATTACCGAATTCGGTTCGCATCTTTTTAAACGTTCTGTCTCCGGTACCAGGTATGATTCATAGGAATTATTCCACCATAATATTTATATAAACAGATGACGTTGTCCATGGTACAGTATATATGTCTCAGAAAAAAACAAAAATTGTATCGTTGCTCGTTGTATGTGGAGAGAGTATTTTTTGCTGTGATAAATTGTATGTTTAATAAAATAATTTCCTAATTTTTTATATTCTTAGGGTAGTGACTCCGAACGATGAAAAAACTATCGGACGATATCAATTCAAAGGTTGGGGTGCTCATTACAGTAACTACCCATGCTCTTATATAACTGCTGCAGCCGCTATAGGCGCCACACGCCACGATATTGATCTGTTCCTGAAACGCCTGGAGAAAAACTTCAAAAATTTTCTAAAGGAAGCGAAGAAAGTGTCACCGGATGGTTCAGTGTTCGCAGAGAAGCCTCTCACAAATGGTCAGGTGAATGGGACCCACATTGAAACAGTTTTCTCAGATGCTGACACACCGTGCACCAATATTGAAACAGTTTTTCCCCACAACGAGCTCCCACGTACCAAGAGTGAAATACCACGTGCTTTGAAGTCTCACAGTACTTTGCAAGCTACATCTTCTCTGGGCGGGGAGAAAAACGAATCCGAATTGAACACCTGGCCGAAGAAAGCCAACAAAAAAATATCTACTGTGTACTCTTTAGACGATAAGGATATTCATGAACACAGGAAATTATGGTTTAAGAATCCTGTATCTTCGAAGAAATCGCAGTCAACATCCTCTGTAAATACGTCAGATGCAAATCTCATTTCGAAAGAAGAGCTGTTGGAGCAAGTCATAGTCAAGAAAGACATTCCACCTGATAAATTATCCTTTCTCATTGATCTATGAAATTATATTTCAAACCATGTGTGCTATCATATTTACCAGGAAACTATATATCACATTTAAATTAGAGCAAAATTAATTTTTCTGAACCATTTTATAAGTGAGAATACTTACACGTTTTTTCTAGATTGTTCTACGAATGTTTCAAGTATTTATCTTTGTATTTAGTAATAGCTGTGAATTTTTATGGATAGAATATTTAAAGTATCAGGTCTGTAGACGGACTTTTTCCATTGATTCCAAAATTATTTAAGCAAAGTGGTTTTTAAAGGTACGCTTTAACTAATAATACGTCCAAAACTTTCAAGCGATGAAACTTCCTTTATTGAAACGGCCTTCAGATAAACCTAATTTCAGGGTTCCCACAGTCCTGGAAAGTCCTGGCATTCAAAAAGAGTCCTGGAAAGTACTTAAAAGTCCTGGAATTTCATGTTTTTTCCTTAAAACCCTGTAAAAGTCCTGGAATTTGATTTAATTCTAAAATCAAGCGCGATCTGACTTTGTATTATTGCATTCTTTATCCTGTATGAAACTAATTCATTATCATGTTGTTAAAAATCATCAGTTGTTGTTTTGCAAGATTCACTTGTTTAGGCCAATTGACACTGTAAATACTAAACCTTAAATTATCTTACCAAATATTAAAAATTGTCTTGGAAAGTCCTGGAATTTGCTTAAAAAAGTAGATAAATCCTGGAAAAGTCCTGGAAAAATGAAAAAAAAGTCCTGGAATTTGAATGCAATTTTATTTTGGGAGCCCTGAATTTTCATTTACCGCATTTTATCTTTTAGTTACATTTCAATTAGTACAATAAACCTTGGAAGATTCAACGATGCAGTTAGGCGTGACACCAAGGTGAGTTAGATGAAGTTTTTTTATTAACCCTATCCAAACTGAGATTTCGAGGGCCCTTAGGACTGGGAGATACTATGTTCATCCTCCAATGTATCTCGATAAATATTTTTCTCCCCATCCCAGCCCGAATAGTTTTAATCGTAGCGATGCCAAAATATTTAAGTGGTAATGTAACGTAACGAAATCTTAGTATACATTTTGAAATGTATAAATCATAATAGTAAAATGGTTTTCATTTATTGAGTATTTTTCTTTTCTTTCAATTCATAAATATTTATTCTTCACGATCATACATGTTTGATAAGTACCACCAAATGCTTTTATTTCTCTATCGATACGAAGAAATACATAAAAAAATCTTAGAGCATTGTCTAAGAAGGACAGAGAAACAAATACACACGCAGCGAAGAAAAACGATATCTTCCATAGAAATTATAATCTTTCTATTATAACAGGAAGAGCTTGTAAAAGAGGTAATTATCAAGATTGTAATCATCATCATTTAAACACACATCAGTAAAAGTGTCTGTCGGTTAATGTGGTTTGTTGTAACTATGGATGGAGTATGAAGAAGCCAAAAGGTATTAGGATAAGTTTGACTGATGAGCATTCCTTTGAGTCATTCAATAGTTGATTTGCTGGTTTGTAATATCTTACTGAAAATATATTTTGACAGAATATTTAACATGAGAAGAAACAATGATTCTTACGAAACTGCCTTTTTCATAGAAATAACTGGCAATGAATTAACAAAACTTAATACATTTGGTGTGCAGCAGCGAGTCAAGTTTATACTGCAAACGTTTTGTGATTTAGTTGTTGTCATTGTTCGTTGGCATTTTAATTCTCGTTGTTTGCTTTGGTTTTACTGTCAGAAAGTCTTAAGAGAATTCTCACAGAATTTATGATATGTATTTATCATATTATATGTACTTTTGGTATAATCTTGTCTGTTTCATTTGTTGCACATCCGAACACACTAGAAGAAACCCCCCTTTTCCCCCTTTTCTTTATTACCTTTGTCTTCAGGACTGATTGTGCTAGCTGTTGATAACTTTGCTTTTTCTGTTTGTTCTATTCCCGATTTCTCTTTTTTATCGATACGACGACTCTAGTCTACAGGGTTCTTGGTGTCGGTCGACGTACTAAAAAAATGACCAGTAAACAGTGCTTCGTGCACTTCTTCGTGCTCTGTGAAAGCAAGGATCACTTTATAAAGTCAAATACATCAAAGTTTTTTGTCGTCAGCATCGGTTGGTGAACCAATTGATTTAACGAAATCTTTTGTTTTTTAGATTGGCTTATAGGCTTCAATTTGGTATTAAACATCAACAACGATAACAACGGCTAGAAATTTGAGAGTGATTGCTTTGGAATATCTGACATATGGACACCATGAATAAAAAGGAGATAAAGTTTCTCTTCTTTTTCATCTGTTTGTTTATCTTATACTTGATATTAAGGTAGGTACCTCTAATCCTCATCATCATGAGACCATGCATAAACATGCTTTTAGCCAAGTATATGGTACAAAGTCAGTGACATCGTTTATACACCCCCGAGAGAGACAGAAGGGGGTCCAGGAGGTCCAGGGCAAAGCTCTGGTTAGAGGGGAAACTTTTGCCTTTTGGCTATAATGTTATTGTAAAGTATTATTGTAGTCTTTACCTTCGTAAATGTTTAGGTGTTATATACTATTAAGCAGCAAATTACGTATTGTTTTAAAACCTTTCAATTCTTAGCTAAGCGCTCCACTCGGCCACAGATCCACAAATTTCACAATCTTTCAGCCATACCCACAACCTCGATCCTAGAGTACCCTTTAGCATTTTTGTCGCACCGTCACAGTATATCAAAAAAGCTAAACCCTGGGATCAATGTTGTCATTTATAAAAGGATCAAAAAGTTATATTTGAGATACTTTGTATCAAGCTGTTTCCTCTGAAATAATTTTTTTTAATTTTTCTTTCAAAGAAACCAGGACTTTCTGAAGATAAGCCCATCTATCTCAACGAGTGACTATGTGGAAAACAACTTTCGATTTGCAAATCATTATGGCTCAAATATGGTATTGCAACGGGCACCATTACAGGCAGTTCTATGGGG
>JAYRBV010018855.1:0-11825 GCA_036023255.1 Mitrocomella polydiademata
TCTTTTGATCGATAAACTGATCGATCAAATGATCGATAAAAGTTAAGTACTCCGTTTCCCCAGGAGCGTCACATATAGCGACCAGTTATTCTCAGCGCCGGAGGGTAGAATCTACCAAAAAACGCCATTGTGAATTTATATAACACTACGCAATATACTTGGGCAATTCCCATGCATAATTTCTACGGAATTTGTGGTTGGCGCGGGCAGAATCTACTCAAAACACCATTGTGAATTTATAAAACTACGCAATATACATACTTGGGCAATTCCCATGCCTAATGTCTTGATTTCTCGATCTGTAATCATTAGAGTTATATCAACGTGTTCTTTATTAGGAGTTTTATGAGACATTAATGGATAGTTTTTTTTAATTATAGGTTACGCTAATTGTAAAAATTCTTGTCTACTACAGTGGTTTGACTTAATTTTCTTTTGTGTAATTTTCTTTTTCTGATGATGGATATCAAAATCTATAGAGATAACAATTAAAAAAAATTGTGGTAGGGTAATTTGTTTGACCTTTTCTTTTGTTTTTATCATCGTTGATGACCAAATGTGACATATCTACCATGCCCACGGTATTATAAGATGACAATCTCAATGTCTGGTACTGATATAATGCTGAATATGATGATGAGAGAGACAAAAACTATCACGTATTTTTTGTTTAGGGGGTTGGTTGGTTGGTTGTATGACTGAAATTTGCTTCCTTGTTTGTTGTTCGTGATAAGTTTTCTTAGATTGTATGTTCTCGGTGATTGCAATTAATACACCGTTTCAACACTAAAATAAATGTCAAACATTTTACGCCAAAACCGATCCCAGACCTTTTGACTAATGAGCTTAGGTACCATTTTGGGAAAACTATCAACGCTATTAACACATAATGAAATTTTTAATAAAGGCATAAACGGCAGCACTTTCTCCGATGAATAATAAAAGTTAACTTGCATAGCTAAAGAGGAAATTGAATCGAGTTTAGTGTAGCATTCATAATGGTTGAATTTTGCGTCGAAAAGGTGTATTATGTATCTTATCAGACGAAACTTCATCCGGACAAAAGTGACTAAAATTATGTCCAACGAAAACTTTGTCTGACTAAGATAATTGATATTATTATTACTGTGTGCTGTATGCTCCCTGAATCTATGGCGATGATAAGACTAGGTGTTCAATCTTTCCAGGAGGTTACGAACCGTACAATCTAAACCTTTATGATAACATTTGGCTGGTGGTTCAAGCTTCAGATTCTGAACTTCTAGGGCTCTGCCAATGAAGTGATTGTTTTTCTCATTCCGAAGATTTATGAAACCTGGATTTTTTCATGTCTAGAGATTTGAAAAGTTTATATTTTAATAATTTATATCAAAAAGCAATTAACTAAAAGTTCGATTCTCCTTCTGTCTGCGATACATGATGGATACCAATTAACAAATTTAAATAATATGTAAGTAAAAAAAAAAATAACTATACTTGGTTTATACTAATTATCTGCTAATGAATTGAAGTAAATTTATCCCATTTTTTCTAATTAAAAGCGTTTGGCTGCTCAATGAAGGCGCCTCAAGGTCGAGTTACTTATTTGGTTAATGACGTCGAATTTTTGGCATGGTGCTTGTAATTATGCGGAGTGTGGAAAAATTGATCAAGTGAGTCTTAATGAACACTATATCAATTACCGTTAAGTGCAATAAGCACGCAGTTTGGTCTTGGGGCAATTAAAAATCTTTAATATGCATAAAGAAATAAAAAGATATTGCGAAGTGTGGAAAAATTGATCAAGTGAGTCTTAATGAATACTGTATCAATTACTGTTAAGTGCAATAATCAAGCAGTTTTAAAAGCCCTTATAATGTTTTTAAAGATTTTAAAACAATGTTTTTATAATCCGGCAGCCTGATATAATTTCGATAATAGTCTTTTGTAAACAACGTTTTGTTCTTTTCTAATTGTTTCTCCTTTTGACTTTGGGCGCTATTGGGAACTCCCTGAAACGGAAATTGCTCAGATTATTACAATTATCAGGGATATTTATAGAGGATAAAAAAACCTCTGGAATTACTGTCATGGCCTAGTGGTTTATACAAAACAACTTCTGGAATTACTGTCATATCCTAGTGTTTTATACACACTCGTTCCTTGTTACTATAAAAAGTTGTAGGGGAGATTTGGTTAGTCGTGCTTTTTCTGTCATAACACACAAGCGAGGAAAATTATGAAATCTATATAGCAAGTTTTTACTGAAACTGTTAAATGTTGAGCGTGCCGTGCAATGAGAAAACAAGATATGTCAAAAGGTTATATACTTAGCATATTACCATACATAGCAAGTTTCCACTGAAGTGCTGATTTTTTTGGTGTTATCAGTATATACCAGCATCGATAAAGCTTGATGGCTTCTAAAAAAATCCCCCTAAATGTCTAGGGATTACTCGCACGTGCCTAGATGAGTCTTATCTGCAAAAAAAGAAAGGATTTCTCTAAGGTAGCGTACAATACAATCAAATAGCGCATGTAACACCGGTCATTTATTATTGCTTAACACAAACATTTTGATGTTATCTGCAGTCTATATCGAGAATGTATGGTTCTGGTGTCCTATAAGAGGTAACACCGTTTATTTACAATATGTTAATCACATTAACGAAAAGAAGATTATAGAGGTCGTTGGTAACTAAAAATGACTCCATACCATCACGAAATGTCCCGGCCTAGGAATTATATGGAAGCAGGGTCTAAATGGTCAAGTGTATATACACTTCTAAGCTAGCATTGTTTTTTACCTAACCTGGTTATGATAATTATGGCCTCGACATAGAGAAATCACATTTTAGCAATACTGGATCGATGTAGAATCTGAATATACCGAAATCCTCAAACATGGTGCATTCTGAGGAAGGGCTGTTGCGGCTGGGAAATCGATGTGTTTTTTATAAAGCCCGTTTGAACCCTTTTACCTTGAACTATTTATTTATTCTAGATGAGAGTATTTTTGAAATTGTGAAGAATTCTTCCTTTTTTGTGTGTATTGAAGCACATTTTAGGTGTGTTCTAATAAGTAAAAACTATGCTTCTTGGAAATTGTCTAGCTATTAGAACTACGTACTTTCTACTATTTTGATATCTTAAATTTTTTCCATTTCATCATAGACGGGAAAACGAGGTCATGTATGGGGAAAAATTTACAAAGCCAAGTTTTTTAATCCATTGTTTAATTCATGCTAACAATGCTTGACAAACGTCATCTAATACCATCCCTTGATGCATCAACTAAAAATCATCATTTTTGATGTAATCACATATATCATTAACAATACCTTAATTACCCATCTCAACTTAATTCAATTTTTTTTTTCGTTTTCGTCAAATGAGACATCATGATTAAGATGATGAGAGATTGACAATGGACAGAAACTAAAAAAGAGATTTTCATTGATTAGTGTAGATGCTTTATTGATCAGACGTGTATGTATCATTTATGGTATCATGGAATGGGGAGAAGAAGAGACAGCACATAATTATAAACGAAGAACGACGAACAGTAGCGATGGGAAAAAATTATTCCAACCAAAAGGCAAGAGCTTATAGAATAAAACGACTTTCCAAGACTACAGCAAAAACGCTCTTATGAAAGAGTTTTTGGTCTGTTCATCTGCTTTCGGAAATTCTTTTTCATTTCAGTATGGCTGAGCCTGATTCCTCTGATCCTGATCCTGAGGTGAGGTGTTAGTTAAGGAGTGTATTCTGCACCATACCAATGGTCAGGATGTCACTGGTGATGGTGATGGTGATGGTGATGATGATGGTTAAACTGCTGTAACGAAGGGATTTCTTTAATGAAAATAATGATATCCCGTTACGGTTATAATTACTGCAAATGAATGGCGTGACTTTTATATTCTACTTTGTGTAAAGTTTTATTTGTATTCTCTCCAGGATTTCTGATGGTTTATCACGGATTATCCCGGAACAAATGTTTCAGTTTCATCGTTGCATCGTTTGGAAAGGATAAGATTATTTTGTTAACCTGTTTTATATTAATTTTAGCAACAAACAAATAAGGACTACTAAATAAAAAAAAGAAGAACTATATATACGGAGAATATTTTACTATTAATGAAGAGAAGCTCCTACTGACATTAAAGGAAAGTTATGAAGAGGTTGGATGTACTCCGGCGAGCGGAATCTGAAGGAGGATTCTTGGATGCTAACAACACACCACCAACAGCTCCGGCAAAAGACACTGTTGTTGTTCTGAGGGAAAAACAGAGTAAAGAGATTGTTGTGATAACACCTTCAAATAACTCGGAAGACGACTGTAAAGATGATCAAAAAACGCACCCTGACGGCGAGTGGGGATGGGTGGTAGTGGCGGCCGCCTTTGTAACCCAGTGGATTGTTGTGGGTCTGCAGAACTCGTCAGGTGTCATATTCAACGAGTTGGTGAAGAAATTTGACGAATCGAGAGGAAATACTGGTAGGTGAATTATATCCTTGTTTGTTTACATTCGGATGAGAGAGTCTATTGGCCATAATTTAGACCTCCATAGGTCAGTTGCGTATGAAGAACTGCTGTAATGTTAAATTCATAATCCAAAGGTCGGCAAATTATTGTCAATCACCCTCCATTTGGTTTCGTTCTAGTTGGGCAATATGTTCTGCCTCTGTTGGTTGAAGGTTATTATGGTATTTTACAGTGAGACACAGTACATATGTGTGGGAGAAAAACCCCGGAATGAAATTTAAGAAATTTATGGTTTTTAAATTATTTTTACTCATATCTAGGTATACTGTCAAATTCTCCTTATTTGTTACATTCGGGTCTGTAAGGTGCTACTTTTTACCCAAGGTAGCCTCTTGAAATAGTAAGTAGCCTGTTGTCAATGAGTTAGTGAGTTTTTTGCAAATCACGTACAACGGAAATATCAATGAGACGTTGTCCTCGTGATTGTGACAAGCTAGCCTAGCATGTTTATACTTTTAGTACTTGGTGATTCGCTAGATCGAGAAACATGATGATCTATCTAATGGAAGAGACTCCAAAAATTTAAATACATCAACAAATTCTGAAAAAAATTTAAATTTCTATCTACGCAAAAAAATTGGTTCTTTTGTTCAGTATATTCTTGTCCAAATTTGTCTACGAATGTAAATGAAGAGGTGGATTACATAAGACAGTGACAGTGACAGTGTCAGTTTCAGGATAGAACCTACGTAAAAAAAAGGGAAAAATTCTCATTACTTAAATATATGAAGATTGTAGCCGTCCTTATTTTAATTAAATGTCATTAATGACGATAGTGACTGAAAATTGTGATGTAAAAATAACACATTTTTTTCCTATAATGATGGGTAGAAAATAGAACACTTATATACGTACCCTAAACATTCTAGCTTGATTACCCTAGGTTGAAGACGCATAAAAATTCCAACCTAATTCACCAACAATGGTGTTTTGACGTTGTCATAGATATTTTGTTGCGTTTTAGATTTATGGAGATATTGCAGAAAGTTTGAATTGCTTTTCTGGCAGTTAAATATTGCAACTTGTCACAGTGTTAATTTTGCCTTTATATTCTTGATGAATGACTGGTAAATGAGTGAAAAAGTACACAATATATACAAAAAAAAAAAGAAAGACAAGAGATAAATTCTTGTGGGCAATTAGCAATTAGCAGCATAGGAATTTTTAGGGGTACCTTCCAATTATTGATACGAGTTACAATGGTATTTCCGGGACTGTCTTAATTATCTTTTGGTTTGCATATCTGCCAAAGTTGATATGAGCATTTTAGAAGAGGGAGAAACTCGTACCCAAACCCTCTAATCATAGACTCCATGATATTTTTGTATGTGGTTAAAGAATTCCTAGTTTGCATTTATATAAAACGACCACGACACAGTAAACCACAGAGATTGAAATAGACCCAAGCTGTAAACTTGGATTTTCTTTAAAGATTACTCTTTAAAATCAAGAACCAAACACGAATAACTAAACGTGCGACATTTTCGAGACTTCTTCTTCTTATCTTCAGACAAAATTAGCCTCGATCCCAGTCTTTTTATACATACCTAAGTGATAGTTGCTACGGCGCCGTGACTATCAAATTATCATAAAAAGGCGGTGACGGGAAAGAGGTACTGCATGGGGATAGAAGTCTGCAAATAAAATTGTAGTAAGAAGGTCAAAATAAGAAACGATTGCCTGAGAGCATTTGATAACTTGGTGCCAATGGCCAATGAAAACAGTTAACGCGTGCTCGTCTTACAGAGATAAAGAAATTATATGGAAAAGCCAATAAAATTATTTTATATTCGATCTTTCAATCCATGAAAATAGAGGAATTTGAATACTTTCGATTATTTCTCGAGACTGCTTGTTATAATCTTGGGAGAGGAGACACACATAAATCTAGCCTCTTTTTTTTATTTGACAAGAAAGATTTCGAAATGTTAAGTCAAAAGTAGGCGACTTTTCTTAAGTTGTAAAAAGGATACCCGCAGACTAATCGTGTAAAACTGAATCCGATCTCTCTGCAAGAGGTCTTTCTATAGAAAAGTTTGTTAATGCAAAGCCTGACGCTAATGCCTCTCCTATTGTCAAAACCGTAAACAAACACACCAGAATTTTCTAACGTTTTCTTTTTTCTGCAAAAGTTCTCTCCACAGAGATTATATTCCATTAAAAAGTGTAGTTGTAATTCTTATGATAAATTTATACTTGAAAACGTGGTCGCTATCACCTTTCACCTTCTTACGGTGAAAATTTCCAATTCTCACTCCGTCTGAATTTCTATCTTTCTAAATCTCTGGAGTGAAAGAAAACTTATGAATGAAAAAAAATATTATTTTCATTTCCATGTTATATCATAGAATGAGAACCTCCATGGGCATGTAACTAGGAAATTAGCCAATCGAGACTTTTCTTAATTTAACGCTTGAAGTTTTTTCAAGATTATTCTATGATGAAAAAAAAACAGTATTCAATTAAACACCACGCCCTTACAGTAAAAGTATAAATCACGCTTCACAAAGCGCGCACGCGTTCCCTATTAATGGTTTTGATTAGAATTTGTTAAAGGGGATTTTGAGATTTTCATTAACTCTAACTGTAACTTTATATATAGATTGAAACTTTAAGATTAAGAGACCTGGAAAACTACTTATTGTAGAATCTCGGCAATTTGAAAGAGGACGGAGGATAGACGCACGTGCCGGCTTTTAATAAAAAGGAAAATCAATTTTAATAGCTTTTTAATTGGTGCTAGGATTACACACAGGCTATTCCATTAAAATAAATTTTAGGGGATAAAGGAAGGAGCTGAAATGCTCTAAGTATATTTTTTGGCACTTGAAGCCATTCGAGTGAAAAATATTCCCCAAAATAAAAATTGCATGGTATTATTTTTCCCTTCTTCAGCCTATCCGACAGTCAGTAAAATCGAGGCAAATTTCATCAAATGCCTCGTTCTTCCAGTTTAATTGGAAAAGTTTAATTTTTACTATTTTTGTTTCGGTTTATAGGTTTTGTGAGTTCGATCTCATGCGGTATGATGTTCATTCTTGGTCCGTTCACCACCTTCCTCTGTCAACGATTCGGTTGTCGCATTATTGCCATACTCGGTGGATTCCTGTGCGCTCTGGGTATGGTATTATCTGCGCATGCGCCAACCCTACAAATCATGTACTGTACATTCGGTGTCACGTGGGGCCTGGGCACCTCCTTCTGCTACTTCCCAACCCTGATCATCTTGGTACCGTACTTCAACAAAAGGCTGGCTCTGGTGAACGGTATAGTGTCAGCAGGAGCTGGAGTAGGAACGCTGATCCTCAGCCCCTCCATCCAATGGTTCGCACACAACTACGGCGTGAAATACATGTTCTATGGACTGGGCATGCTGCACGGGTTGGTGATTCTTGCGGGACTTCTGTATCGACCTCTCGGTGACAAATACAAAGAACGACAAGGCATTGCGATCAAACCCAAGTTTGAGGAGGACGAATATGATAAAATGCCGGAACGCCAACTTACCAAGGAGACGTTATTGAGCAGAGACAGCCGTGTTCAATTGGATCGACGCCGGTTAGAAGTTGCAAATGAGGTTGATGGTTACAACAGCGATGGTGATGAAGATGATGATGATTGTGATGAAGAGGGTGGCGGTGGAATCAAACAAATGTTGAGTGATTTGTTCACGGATAAAGCATTTGTGGCATGGTGCTGTGGGCTGTCCATCTTCATGTTGGGTTACTTTGTACCATTTGTACATATTGTAAGTACTAAAGATTATTCCTTGGTGATTCCTCAACCATGGACATAAATAGTGGCCAGAACTTTAGAATTGGGTAAAAAAATGGTCCCCCTCTTTTCCATATCAATGTTCATAGAGTTTAGATTGAAGCCAGCACTTGCGAAAACAACATTGATACAGAGGGAGGAGAGACCAAGTGAAAGAAGTGGAAAACTAAGCTGTCCTTAGTGTTTGGGTCATCAATTATTTATGTCCATGATGATGAGAACTTTTACCTTTACAACTTTACTTTGGATATCCTTTTCAGTACTTAGAGACAATTATTAGATAATTATTTAGGGAAAACACAGAAAAATGTGTTTAGCAGAACTAAAAGTTTCATGTTTCTACAACAATCATCAGCTGCAAATGATACAACTAGAAAAATTCGTTTCACAAAGTTGAAAAATTGAAAAAATGTGTTGGAATTGCTCTAATAATGATAATTATTTATAAAACTATGCTTCGTGGTTCCTCATACTTTTATCTGTATATCCATTGAATTGAAATTACCCATGATGCTCTTGTGGCGTAAATTGTTGTTTTGTCTGATAAGGGTAGTTGAAATACGGTTAAAAGCAACAACACCATTTTTGTTGAAACTAATTGATCAATAAAATGTCGTTGTTTTTTCAGGTACGATATGCAAAGCTGATCGGCATCGAGGAAGTAGACGCAGCATTCCTCATAAGCGTTCTATCCATTGTCGGTACCATCTTCAAAGTACTCAGTGGCAAGCTGGCCGGTATGAAACGCATCAACACCATGAAACTCTACCAATTCTCTTTACTGGTCATGGGTGTGGCAACCACGCTCATTCCGGTGCAAAAATCGTATTTCGGTTTGGTCGTTTACGCCATCGTGTTCGGTATGGGCGAGTCGTGTTTCATCGTGATGATTCCCTTGATCACTAAGGATATCGTTGGTGTCCAGAGGCTTCCCCTCGCGTTAGGCTGTGTCTTCATGTTGATGGGTATTCCAACAGTAGTGGGTGCCCCGATAGCAGGTAAGAAAACATTCACTTTTGTTATGTTAATTTTCAATGTGAGCCCGTGGTATATTTTGATAGAGCGGCAAAAGTCTAATTCTCGATTGACGAATCTTAATTTTTAAGAAATTAAATTATGATGTAGGATTTGGACCCAGCAAAATTTTTTGCAAGTCGGCGAATAGAATAAATAAATTTGCAAAGGAGCCCTTGGTTTAAGTTTGCTGAGCTTATAAAGGACTTCTCCGTATTTTAATTGGTCTGAACATGAACATTGATGATTTATATTATTTTATTTTTTGCAGGTTGGATATACGACGCTTTTGAGGATTATTCATACGCATTCTATGTGGCTGGTATGATGAATATTGCTGGTGTGTTGATCATGTTCTTCATCACCTACTTCCAAGAAGAAGGCAACTTACGCATGAAGGTGGAAGAGGAACGGAGAAGGTACCGGGAAGATAAGGAGAAACAGGAGGCAGCTTCACGGACCATCGTGTTGACGTCCTTCGCGTCTACTGAGCGCATCTACCTTTCACATCGGGACCTCAGCACCAATCCGTACGATATGGACAGTCTCAAGCGCCGGCGACCACCGAAGATGTCGAAGATTGTGGAATTCACGAGTTTTGCATCGAGCGAACGCATATTTTTATCGAGTAGAGATTTGATGCACGATCCTTTCCCCTCGAATAATAATATGAAACACCACACTTTAGACAGGACTGACAACAAACATGCTCAAAGTGGATACTCTACATTGCAGCTTCCCAGAACGAGAAGCCAAGGTTCGCACCGCAACGAGCGTCCTGAATCGATATCCATAATGGATAATTACAAGATTGACGGGGACACTTTTAGCCCGTTTTCAAAGAGACCCTTATCGTTACAAATAACGCCTCATGCTAGTCCAGTATTACCTTTACCAAAGAAACTTTCAGGAATACCAAAGACACCAATAGTTGAGAAGGAGCCTGAATCGTCACAGCAACTAGATTTTCAAGCACCAACTCCAGGTTCACCATCACTGTCTAGACTTAAGAAGACAAATACACCTAGCTCAACGGGCGTACCGCCCAACAGAAACTTTTTCTTCAAGTTTTGGGGCAGTCTTTTGAAAAGCCGGCTGCCGAAGAACTCTTCAGATCGATCGACGGTTGTACAAATGGAGAATGACATATTTATTATTGATGA
The DNA here is from genome assembly GCA_036023255.1 of Mitrocomella polydiademata. NCBI lineage: Eukaryota > Metazoa > Cnidaria > Hydrozoa > Leptothecata > Mitrocomidae > Mitrocomella > Mitrocomella polydiademata. Next base: position 10,480 of record JAYRBV010018855.1, read on the forward strand.
GAGGTTGACGGTGGTCTGATTGGGGTCGTTGTTTTTTTTAAGTATTGTGAATTCTCTGGGGATTTCACTTTTTAGAATATGTCGTTTCAACTATAGAAAAAATTCAAAATTTTTACCTTTTGGCTTATGAGTGTAAATACCACCTTTCTCCGATGAATAACAAAAGTTAATCTTGCACAGCTAAAGAGGAGACTGAATCGAGTTAAGTGTAACTTTCATGCATCGAAAAGGTGTATTGCCTTGAATAATATCATTTTTTAAGATGTATTTTTTGAGTAAGCAATTCATCAAATCAACATATACGTGTTGTGCTGTATAAAGAAAGCAACTTCGTACCTAGTTGGACCTCTTCTCCACTTTGCAGTCAAAAAGAAAAAAGCAAGAAGAAGTCCTGGGAACAAGGTTGGGAATAAAAGAAATGAAAAAGTTCCTATTCAACGAACTCGAGAAATTTTTTTGGGCAAAATTTTTTTTTCCAAAACAATAGAAGATTTAGATATAAATAAGTAACTTGTACATAATATGTAAATATTAAGTAAAATATTATTATTTTTGTATGTGAAAAAATGAAATTTGCGACCCTGGTGGTTGTAATGTATAACTTATAATTATTATATCCTAAAAACAAACAATACTATCATTGTCACCATTTTATTGATGGAAAGAAAACAATAGTGCACTACAATGTCAAATTGTCATTGTATTAATTTTCTTTTGTTTTTATTCCTTAGATTATCTAGTATCACGAATATTTATACGTTCTCAAAGGTCCAAAATAAGCGCTAGTGCTTTCAGCTTTTGTTCACTCCTTGAAGGAGGGTTAAATTTTTCTTTCTTTAAATTGCATGCAATCCAGGACTTTCCAATTGCGAGAAATGAACCAACAAAAGTTTATGGTAAAGTTGAAAACCTTTTTAGAAAATGTTGGGAGCCTCAAACACAGGAAAAATATCTCAAATCCCCTTGAAAAATGACCAGGGGAAAAGGACATATTACCAGGAGAACCTGAAATCTTTTCCCTGGGAAAGAAAAATTTCCCAGAAAAAAGGTTACAGGTTTCCCTGGTGAAATGCCCATTTCCCTTGGTCATTTTGCAATGGGATACGAGAATTTTTTCCTGTGAAAGGGTTAATCAGATGTATGTTTATTATCCTAGATGCTACCCTACTCTAGATTTGACTTATTGCTGTGAGTACTTGTCTCGTCCGAATCCGAAGCGAACAATGTCTTTCATGACACATGTCTTTCATAGTTTAAAGGGCAAAGCATGCAATTTCTGCAGTTTGTTATCGCACCAAGCATGCGATTGCTAAAATTTGTTGTCATGTAGGACACGCAATTCCTGT
>JAYRBV010018866.1:0-11819 GCA_036023255.1 Mitrocomella polydiademata
AGCAGAAGGTTGAAATTATAGTCAATAAGGTGGCATAAATTAAAACATTAGGCGACAACTAGCTTGAAATCCACCGACTAACTGCTGTGGGTTTAAATCACTGCCGTTCTGAGGTTGTAACCATATCTCAAAAGGCTGTACTTTTATCTTGCTTAGATTCTGTATTTTGTCTCTAGGGAAACTTTCATCTCGATAGACTTTGGTATAATCATACTTCTTTGAATCGACAAATCCCTCGTAGTTTTCTAAAAAACCTGAATGTTGCTGTTTGGTAATGGGCGCTGAACAACCGACAATAATAAGCGTCGTTAAAATGATAAATACGCTTGTTCGGATTTTTTTAAACATCTTAATTCCTTTTTAAAATAGAGTGATTAACGGCTTGAATATTGACGCAGTACGCTAAAAAAGCCAAACATAAATAGCCAAATTCATATAAAAAAAAGGTAAAACCTGAAAATTTTTCCGCCTTATCTGAGCGATATGATGTAAATATCCCCTCCATAACCAACCCTCACAACGAAATCTAGGCGAGTGACTCTCATACGCTAAGCATTAGCGTTAAGTATAGACACTAATCACGTATTATCATGATCTTACGAAACAATTTTCCATGCACCATCCGCCTGTAGGCATGCGGTCCCATAAGCTTGTTCTATGTTATTCCCTATTTGCACTTGCTGTCTAAACTCTCGACAAACACCATTTCCTGAAGGGTATTCTTTCACAGTGACAACATACCCACTCGCTTGAGCGTCATTCCAAATCACTTTTTTACCGACTGCTGCACTAGCAGCTTCAATTTGCGCAGTTTCATGCTGGCGCTGCGCCTGTTCATTGAGATTATCCAAAATTTTCAAACTAATCGCAGTAAAAGCCAACCATTTCCACGCATCATCATCATGCCGATAAAAACCGTAACCCCGATAAGAGGTACCGTAACGCCTAACGGGCAAAGGTCGAAGCGGCTTAATCGTTATAGCTTTTTTTCGATAATTATGACGCTCTTCTATCCTGCTTTGCTTTCTATGGTTTTGTCTAACATCCTGACGCGCCTCTTCCCTATCCAGCTGGCGCATAGATTGTCTTCCCTCGCCACGACCCTCACTGGAAGCCATTACGGGAGATAAAAACAACTGCGCGGCCATCAATGACGTTAATAGTATGGTGTTATTCACTGCGGTTTCCTTTAAAAATGATTGAATCGGCTACTCTTAGAAAAGCCTTGTCAAAAATAAAAACTGTTAACGCGATATCCCTAAGTAATCATTGCTCAATCTAAAAAAAAAAGCACTTCGTTTGTCATCAATAAATTGACTTCGAGCAGTATTTTCAGCACGATTGAACAACGCCTTAAGGTGGCTATATGATGCGCTTACTGCACATTATTAACGCAGTAAATTACGCCAAGAATTGTACATTTGGTGACAAACACTGTTTAACGGTATATTTTACTTAAGATAGGACAGCAGATCAGACTATGAGCCCAGCAAACGATCCGACTACCCACTCAGCGATAAAACAGACTGACAGGTCAAAAACGGCCAGTGAGCAAACAACGATTGCCAGTATTGCTCTACTCATAGCAGAAACTTTGAAGATATATGATTTAGACCCACAACCAGTATTCGCTCAATCAGGCATTGATTTCGCCACAATATCATCAGCGAATTCTCGGGTGTCAATGTCAATGATGTGTCAACTGTGGCAGAACGCTGTGGCCGTAACAGAGAACCCTGAACTGGGACTGCTTGCCGCTTCAATCTTTCAACCCAGCTACTTAAAAGGCATTGGGTTAGCTTGGATGGCCAGTGAAAACCTTGAACAAGGACTTAAGCGCTTTGTCGAGAACAGCCATTTAATTAATACTGCAATGCAATTAACGCTGGTTGAAGATGATGCGTTTTTGACTATCCAATACCATCCCAAAAGCGGCCAACCCCCTCTGCTTTCCCCTTCCAAAGTACATCCTTGCGCTATTCAGCTAGGGGTCGCATTTTTTATTCGGATGTTTAAATTGGCATCTTCAAAGAACATCCCTGCCAGCAGGGTTTACTTTACTTTTTCGCCCCCTGAAAACAGTATTGCTTATAAAAATTATTTCAACTGTCCTATCGAGGGAAACCATACATTTAACGGGATTCAATTTTCCAAATCTTCATTAAATAATGCATTGCCCACATTTGACCCTGTGTTGGTGGAATTAAACGAGCTCGCTATTGAAAAGCATTTGTCCGCCATCAATAACAAACCAGTGTCTCACAATGTGTCTCAACTAATAACGCACCAACTGCTTGCCACAGAACCTTTCAGCGAAGAGCTAATCAGTTACAAAATGCATATGAGCAAACGGACTTTGCAACGAAAGCTAGGGGAGGAAAATGAATTATTTTCAAGCCTATTACACCGTGTACGAATGTCCATAGCAACCGAACAACTCAGCAAGAGCAAGCGTCCAATTACCGAATTAGCTTTGCATTTGGGTTATGGTTCCTCTAGCAGTTTTGCCCGTGCATTTAAACAACATTACAATTTGACGCCACTGCAATATCGTCAAAGAGAAAATTAATGCTTTTTTTAAGAAATATTCGCCTTTACCCGTTAAGTCAATAGTACATATTTCCTAGAGGATATGGTAATCTTCCCGCTCGTTTATTAGATTGTATGAATGTAATGTTACTCACTCAAAATACACCTTATCACAACATATCGCTCAATGCGGATGACGTTAATGTACTCCACAGTGCTAAAGCATTTAAACAGTCAATCCTAGAACACATTGCCAAAGCGAAAAGCCGAATTTATATTACGGCGCTATATCTTCAAGAAGATGACGCTGGGAAGGAAATTCTCACCGCACTTTATCAAGCAAAACAAGTAAACCCAGACTTAGAAATAAACATATTTGTCGATGCTCACCGTGCTCAACGCGGCCTTATTGGAGACCCTACCTGCTTGGGGAATCGAGCTTTTTATCAAAAAATTGCCGCTGAATACAGTATAAAAATTGATATTTACGGTGTCTTAGTTAAAACCAAAGAACTGTTTGGTGTACTGCACTTAAAAGGCTTAATATTTGACGATATTTTACTCTATACTGGTGCAAGTATTAATGATGTCTATCTCCATCAAGCAGAAAAATGCCGCTATGACCGCTATCATTTAATCCAATGTTCTGATCTGACAGACTGCATGGTTGACTACCTGCAACGCTACGTTATAAAACCAGGCTTTTCTCCACCGATAAACAGTACTGCTTACCTTGATAAAAGAACGCAAAAAGGCTTTGCTAAAAAACAGAAATCACTGCTCAAAAAATCTAACTACTCAACACAAGTTCACCAGAGTAAGCAGGGAGACCTACGCATTACCCCGATGGTCGGCTTTGGGGCACGAGGCAACATGATTAACAACAATATTAGAGAGCTGTTTAAAACCAGCCGAAAGTCTCTAGTATTGTTCACACCGTACTTCAACTTACCTACTGTACTGGCAAAAGATCTCAAAAAAGCGCTTGCCAATGGGGTCAAAGTAACAATTGTTGTCGGTGATAAAAAAGCCAACGATTTCTTTATCCCACCACAAGAAACATTCTCAAAAATAGGCATTATCCCCTATTTGTATGAAATTCTTTTAGTAAGGTTTATTAAGAAAAATCAATCATTCATAGATAAAGGCTTATTAAACGTACACCTTTGGTCTCATGAAAATCACAGTTTTCATTTGAAAGGCATTGTCTCTGATAACTACCGCCACCTCATTACCGGCAATAATTTAAACCCTAGAGCTTGGAGTTTAGACTTAGAGAATGCATTGCTATTGGAAGATCCTAAACAACTACTCAATGAGAAATGGGAGGAGGAGCTAGAGAGCATTATGAAACATACCACAAGAGTCTCCCACAGCCGATATTTAGACACACTTGCTGACTATCCCGCTGAAGTTAAAGAGCCGATTAGAAAACTACAACTCACTCAGATAGACCGCCTTCTTAAACGTTTCCTATAACCACTAATACCCCAGAAGAACTTCTCTATTACTCTAATAGCGAACGACAATGATGACTGTATTTCCGCAGTCATCATCCTCATTCTATAATAGTGCTAACTACCACTGATATTCACAATACCATCATAGATAAATTGAATCGCCAATGCCGCCAAAATCACCCCTAAAAAGCGTCTCAAGATATCATCTCCGGTACGCCCAATCACTCGTTTTAAATATTTTGATAACAACATCAAAACTAATGTAGCGACGGTAATTGATACGATTGCAGCGGCTACAGCTAAGTCACTAGTGCTGTCTGATGATTGAGAAAACAAAAGAATAGCAAGTGTCAACGACCCCGGTCCGGCCATCATCGGAATAGCCATAGGAAAAACTGATATATCCTTACGGGTAGCACTGGCTGCATATTCTGTTTCTTTGGTGATTAAATTAAAGGCGGTAAAAAACAGTAATATCCCCCCAGAAATACGAAATGCGTGAATACTAATACCCAATGTCTGTAAAAATGGCTCCCCAAATAAACCAAATAAAAGTAGCAGCGCCGTTGCAATAAGAGTAGATTTGCATGCCATTAAAATTCTGAACTTCGTATCTTGAATAGGCACTAACGAATGAAAAACTAAGGCGGTACCAATAGGGTCAATGATGACCATTAACGAAGCTAAACCAGCCAAATATACTGCAAAATCCATATAACGTATTTACCTTAAATTAATATGTCAATTAAAGCGCATAGTTTAACATTACTCTCATCATTTAAAGTGACTTTTTAGCCCATTCATTATGATCTGTGCCTATATAAAGGTATGTTTCAACGTATATAAAAACCGATACACGAAGCTATCTGTAAAGCTACCTGTAAAGCTATCTGTAAAGCTACCTGTAAAGCTATCTGTAAAGTTATATGAAAGGCTATTTGAAATAGTGACATGGAAGGTTATATAAAAATTAATCGCGGTGTTTTATCCCGTAAGATTTTATAGCCGTCCATTATCTGCTAGTATCGCCCTGCTATTATTGGAGAGTTAACATGCAATCAAATCAAACCTCATCATCAACTGAATCGACCGACTCACTGACCGCAACCAATGCTGAAAACACTGAGACAAACCAAACCAAAAACGGTTTTCTTGCCTTGGTTTCAAAGTTAGTGTTTGACGATAACTTGCCAATAAGATTTCTATATAAAACAGTACCTGAACACCTCAACGATACGGGATGGAGGATGTACACTGGTTATGAAACGAACGAATATCTAGAAAACGAGCTCGCAAACATGCTCCCTGTCCCTCTGGACAAGCTTTGTCAAATGGACAACAGCTTAGCTGAGCTAGTAAAGTATAACGCGGGTTCAGTTTGGGAGAGAACCCCCGATCAAGAGAATTGGCAGCGTGTCCATGACTTTAAAATTCCATCCCATCAAGTCGATGTCAATATCACTAATGATGTCAGTGTCTTCGAACAATAGAAGAGCATTCAACGCCAGTATATGTCGTATATTTAAGCGACATATAAACCCCTTTAATCAGCGATACAGCCAACGAGTAAGCGCATATTCTATAGATTGAGACTCGCGTTTCTATGGGGCCTTTTACTGCAAGAATAATCATTTATCCCTGTATTACCCCTCTAATATCCCACTATTACCCCTCTATTATCACTTCTACTACCCCTCTCAAAGAGCATGAAAAATTCAAGCGGTCTTTCTCCAATCTATTTCCTTAGCTCTACGCTCCTTAATCCACTCACTATAATTATTTTTAACTTTTTTACAAAATATCCTTGAAAAAAGATGTAATGCCCTTACATAGCAATTGCGGCGCTCATAAGAGGCCCACAGTAAAGAAGCCACAACGGCTTCGATCATTTAGTCTACGGATAAATGAATTTACATATTGCTTAAAAGGATATGAACATGAGAAATTTAGATTTAACACCACTATACCGTTCTGCTATTGGTTTTGATCGTTTAGCGTCTATCATCGACAAAGCCGCTCGCAACGAACAACCTGCTTTTCCTCCTTACAATGTTGAGTTACTCGGCGAAAACGATTATAGAATTACCATGGCTGTTGCCGGATTTTCACTTGAAGAGCTGCACATAAATTACGAACAGGGCAGCATTACGATCAAAGGCGAAAAAGCCGCTGAGAAAACAGAACACCAATACCTGTACCAAGGCATTGCTGCGAGAAACTTCGAACGTAGATTCCAGCTAGCTGATCATGTAAAAGTTGTCAGTGCAAATATGGAAAACGGCTTGTTGCATGTTTACTTGAATAGAGAGCTTCCAGAGGCGATGAAGCCAAGATCTATCCAGATTAATCTGTAACTAGTACAACATTGAGAGAAAGGTTTTTGACCGCTCCTTTCTCTCACTGCCTACCTTGCGCTACAACCTCTAAGACACCCAACCTCATTTAAGAACATCGACTAAAAACTCTTTCTACCATTCAAGTACAAACCGCTTAAAAAAGCATTTACCTATTTAAGCTTCCCATCTGCTATCTGAGCTTTCTACTGATTACCTGTAAATATTAATCGCGCACTCAACGAGCTTATAAAAATAAAGACATCAAAATAAAACTCACTGAATTGCGCGACACTTCTTTCACACAATAGATCTAATACTCATTCAGATGAAGCTAATATGCCAAATTTACACTGGAATAGTGTAATCATTAATAACATCAGCGTTTTGACCACGGTGACGCAAAAAGTGATCCATTAATACGATAGCTAACATTGCTTCTGCGATCGGTGTTGCTCTAATACCGACGCATGGGTCGTGCCGTCCCTTGGTCACAACTTCAATTTCGTTACCTTGGCTATCGACACTTCGCCCAGGCAGACGCAAACTAGACGTTGGCTTTAAAGCAATATGCGCCACAATATCTTGTCCTGTAGTGATTCCGCCTAAAATGCCACCGGCATGGTTAGAAAGAAAGCCAGCAGTCGTCATTTCATCACGATGCTCTGTTCCTTTTTGCTCAATACAATCAAACCCATCGCCAATCTCAACACCTTTAACCGCATTAATGCTCATCAACGCATGAGCGATCTCGGCATCGATACGATCAAATATAGGCTCACCTAAACCTACAGGCACCCCTTTTGCATGAACCGAAATTTTAGCGCCGATAGAATTACCCTCTTTTCGTAGGGCATCCATATAGCTTTCCATCGTTGCAACGGCATTAGCATCCGGTGAAAAGAATGGGTTAGTTTCAATGACATCCCAATCAAAATTATCAGCATCTATCTTAATTGGGCCCAGCTGCGACAAGTAGCCTTTGATTGTCACACCTTTAGTGGACAAAAACTTTTTAGCGACGGCGCCCGCCGCCACTCGCATCGCCGTTTCTCTCGCCGAAGCACGCCCGCCACCACGGTAGTCCCTAAATCCATACTTATGGCTATAGACGTAATCCGCATGCGCGGGTCTAAATGTGTCTTTAATATTGCTATAATCTTTTGATCGCTGATCCGTATTTCGAATCAACAAACCAATTGAAGTCCCGGTTGTTTTCCCCTCAAACACCCCGGACAATATTTCAACTTCATCCGCCTCTCTTCTTTGCGTAGTGTGTCGGGAAGTACCCGGCTTTCTGCGATCAAGATCTAGCTGTAAATCTTCTACAGATAAAGCAATCCCCGGCGGGCAACCATCAATGATACATCCCAATGCAGGGCCATGGCTTTCGCCAAAAGTACTTACTGAAAACAACTTTCCAAAACTATTACCGGACATATGTAAGATTCATCCTTATTTTCAACATTCTAAAAATATACTGCAGGGTAAAATACCCAAATAATTATTGACACTTTTTAGATCGATATATTATACGCTGAATTAAAAAAGTGCTCTATGTTCGACCAACTCTTGCGCCGTGATGACAAACACACCATTCCCACCATTTGGCAAATCTACCCAAGTAAAAGGCACTTGCGGATACTGCTGCATTAAATGAATTTCACTGTTACCGACTTCCACTATTAATAACCCATCCGCCGTTAAATGATCAGCTGCTTGTGACAGTATTCTTTTACAGATGTCCAAACCGTCATCACCTGAACCCAATGCTAAAGAAGGTTCATGCTGATATTCCTCTGCCATTGAAGAGAGATCAGGAAGATCAACGTAGGGAGGGTTACTCACTATAATGTCATATTGGTCACGTACATCATTCAGTAAATCACTATGGATAATGGACACTTGATCGGTTAACTCGTGTTTATCCACATTGACAGCTGCCACATCCAGTGCCTGTTCCGATATATCAGATATATCCACTTCCGCTTCGGGAAACGCATACGCACAAGCGATACCAATACAGCCACTGCCAGTACATAAATCTAAAATTCGATGAACCGGCCCAGGCCTTAAAAAAGGACTAAACTCCGTCTCTATTAGCTGCGCAATGGGAGAGCGAGGTACTAACACCCGCTGATCGACAAAAAAAGGCATTCCCATAAACCAAGCTTCATTAGTAATATAGGGAAGCGGCTCTCTATTGATCACCCGCCTTTCTATAAAGTCGAGAATACGGCGCTTTTCTGTTATTAATAACCGTCCGTCGTAAATTTGTTCAGAACTGTCCCAAGGTAAATCAACAGCTGCTAACACTAATTGTTTGGCTTCTTCATAAGCGGATACATGACCATGCCCGAAATACACATTTTCAGATAACATTTTGGAGTAACAATAACGCATAAAGTCGCGGATACTGATTAATTCAGTAATACAAAGCTGATGATCAATCATATTTTCTATTTATACCAAGCTTAAAAAAATAGATATTGTAACCTCTGTCTATAGTGATTAATACGATCAACTCTTAAGTCTCTCAATAAAAGCAACGAAAACTTAACACTTTCATTTTTTCTAGTAACAAGCCCACACAAAAAAGCATTTCCCTTTGTATCTACTAGGCAAAATCTCTATAATTTCGCCCTTCGGTGGTGACTCAACGCAATCGGCAACTATGCTGTAATATTATGAAGCCTCAATTTTGATAAACACTTAGACCTAGGACTTAACAACCTAGCAATGAACAACCTAGCACTTTAACAAGAACTCTAAACAAGAATTGTCATGTCTGATTTTGATAAACCCGATCACGAGGAAGACTCCCTCATAGAAAATGCCGACTCCTTTGCAAAAGCAATGCGAGATATAGTGCCAATAAAACATGACAAGGTAGATCTTCGCACTCGCCCTTCTCCGAAAAAGCGCCAGGAAAAAGAATATCATCGAACCATGGCGACTCAAGATAACGGACAAATTACCGACGGCCTATCCACCGATGCTGTTAATATTGTCGAGTCTAATCAGGAGTTATTTTTTGCCGCAGCTGGCGTACAAATTAAAGTGATGAAGCGCTTACGAAAGGGACATATACCTTGGGAAGAAGGCATTGATCTCCACGGCATGACCGTCGAAGACGCAAGAAACGAACTAAGCGACTTTATAAGAAGCGCATATTACAAAGGATGCCACTGCGTAATAGTCATTCACGGTAAGTCCTACAGCGCATCTGGCCAACAACCTTTGTTAAAATCCTATACAAATGACTGGCTCAGGCAACTGCACGAAGTACTTGCCTTTTGCTCCGCACAACCGAAAGACGGGGGCGCGGGTGCCATTTATGTCTTACTGCGTAAAGCCAAATCATAATGGAACAAATCAGTAGGATGGTGAATATAGCCACTGCGTTTACCATCCATATTAGCTGAAACCAGAATAATTTATGGCTATCTTCCGATAAAATAATAATCTACTTTACCTTGAGCCTAACTTACAGTAAGTTACCCTTTTTATTTCCCTTTGGAGTTTTTGGTTAAAATGGAAAAAGCATTTGCCACTATCATTGAAAGTATCGGTGAAGACCTACAGCGTGAAGGCCTACTTGATACCCCATCTCGTGCTGCCAAAGCAATGTCTTACCTTACGAGAGGCTACACACAATCATTAGATGAAGTCGTTAATAACGCACTTTTCCCATCTGATAACAGTGAAATGGTTGTCGTCCAGAACATTGAATTTTATTCATTATGTGAGCATCATATGCTTCCTTTTATCGGGAAAGCTCACGTCGCTTACATCCCGCAAGGCAAAGTAATTGGTCTCTCTAAAATTGCTCGTATTGTGGATATGTTTGCACGACGCTTACAAATTCAAGAAAATATGACCAAAGAAATTGCTGAAGCAATCATGAAAGTGACCGACGCAGAAGGCGTTGGCGTTGTATTAGAAGCTGAACATATGTGCATGAAAATGCGCGGTGTTGAAAAACAAAATAGCACGATGAAAACCTCTATGCTACTAGGCTCTTTCAGAGGCAGACCAGCGACTCGCGCTGAGTTCTTTTCCCTTGTCAGCTAGTAACTACTCTTCATTGTGACGATTCACTAGTAACAAAGGCGCCCATCAGCGCCTTTTTTATTCCCCCGATATCTGTCTATTTCCCTGCCTTAAAAAATCCCCACGATTATTTGTTTTAAACTCTGCAGGTTTGACACGGTATTCAACATCAATACTACTGCAACAGACATTATCACAACATATTTCAGATTCCAGCGCAAAATCTTTTGACTTTCAATACCATAGGCCGCTTGGATAGAAATATTCAAACCCGACAAAGGCCCTGCTGCAGCCCGCAAAGACCAAGAAGCCAGTATAACCAGTGCAAATAAACTCGGATCTGGGTTCAACGGCAATACCAAAGGCGCTATCACAGAGATTCCAATCAACATGTGAAAACCCAACACAGATAACAGCATGATCAGCAGAAAACTTAAACTGGCTGTTAAACCATCAAACGTTTCAAACATCGGAATAAAATCCTGTACCCCGAGTATTAACTTTAAACCAAAACCAAAAATACCAGCTGATAAAAATAGGATGATTTCATTTTGCATATTCATCAAACGCGACTCAATATGCAACTGCAACGGCTTTATGCCTCGTTTTTGTACAGCAACCACAGAGAAACAGAGCAAAGGCGCACTTAAAGTGACGATAAATAAGATTGAAAGCTCTGGAAAAAAATGATGAGTAGCCAGCACAATAACGGTTAATAGCGACGGTAGCCATAAACTGCTCAAGCGCAGTGGATAGCCGTGAAACACCGCATTTTTAGCTAGCGCCTTAACATCGATAAATGTTAACAACATACCCAATAATGCCAAGCTTGCGCCAGCAGTAATGAGCAGCAGTAACTTTGCCTCGGGTGCATAACTAAAAGCGACAGCCATCGCTGCAAAAAAAGGCGACCAAAGTGCAGCGGTAGAAAAGCCCCGAGTCAACACAACCACCTGCGCTTGAGTCAACGGTCTATTCGCCGCCATCCTATCGGCGTGGATAAACAGCGAAGAAATATTTATCACCGCACCAAATAAATGAACGCCAGCAAAAGTACTGAGTATTGATCGCTTACCTTGGGGAAGCGATTCATCCTTATCGATATTTGGCTGACTGATCACCGTTAAAAAACTGACCGCCGCCAACATTGAGACGATCACTGAATTTCCGTCGAGAATTTCGGATATATCAAGGGAAGGATCAAGCGCTAAAGCACATAAGCTGAGCACTAATCCAATAGAAAGCAAAATCAATGCTTGTCGGGAATTCCTAGCACTCAAGCTAGACCATCGAACAAATGCAGCGTACCAATAAAGTAACGCAGAAACGATCACCGCCTGATGTGAAACATAGCCAATTAGACTTAAGATCCTAGATGCACAGCATAAGCGACACACGCTTTCCCGCCAAAAATTCATACGGGGTTAGATAGTTTAATGCTTTT
>JAYRBV010018877.1:0-11819 GCA_036023255.1 Mitrocomella polydiademata
GCATGTGCAGTATTCTCCAACTTTTTGACTACTCGGATCTTAACAAGTGCCGATAGACCAAGAGTAGGGCAAAAAAGCCCGAAACGGTTTATCAGATAGACTAGTCCGTGCTCAGAAATCATAAACTTACCAAAACAGCAGTCGCACCAAACGCAACCGGAGTAGGCACCTGACCCTGACATACACATCACTTTGTTGATATGTATTTATGCTTTGGGGAAGCATTATATTTGTTCTACACGCACGCCAACGCATTATCAAAGCTGCTTAATGATAGCAGGGAAGTATAAATTCTCAGTGACACTATCCCTATATCACTTTCGGACAAAATTGCTGTCCACCTGTTCAAAAATGTCGTTTGTCAATTTTTTTTTTCTCCAAAGAATCTGCCCTAATTTAGTACCAAACTCAGACAAAATTTAGCAGGTATAACTTCTTGATAATTATATGTACTTTTATAGCAAATGATTATTTATCCCTAAAAAGTATTTTTTTGTTAAATAAAATAGTCAAAAGTCAAGAAAAAATCACCATTGATAGTTAAATTATGCAAAAAATCCACGAAAAGAATATAAAGACACAAAAAGCTTCTATTGGTAATATATGCCTTATTATATAGCCTTAATGAAATACGCTTTCCTACCTACTCCTTCTTTCACTTTCCAAATGGTCAAAACAAAACTGTTTTTGTATGCTATATTGTTAACAGAAAATAAATTGAAAGTGAAATAAAAGTAGGAAACGCTAAAACAATCTAAAACCTTACAGTACCATGAAAAATAAAAATGTACTAGTTTCTTATTGTCATATTTAAGGTGAATACCGTTGTGATGGTGAATACATCTATCGTTTTTCTATACTGGGATATACATATACACTAGAGGACTAAGGAGAGACTCAAAAAATTTTGTTATATTTTGTATCTTACCTAAAAATAATTATATGATTGATTTCAATTTTTCATGGCGAGTCGCTCATCATGACCATGTTTATATAATCTTCTAACTTTGATAAGGGTCTATTACGAAATACAAAAATTATGTCGGACGGAATGTATCGTTTCCGTCTGACATGCTCTAAATTTTTTTCTCTAAAATTTCCAAACAACAAAACAACTAGGATCCATTCATTTTAACCTCCCTCAACCTCTAGAAACTAAAAAACTGACCTAGTTGTCTTCGTTCATATTTTATCAACGGCCAAAGTACCAATTTTCCGTCCGACATAATTTTTGTATTTTGTAATAGACCCTGATATACTAATTAGTCATGAACGTTCTAATAATTCAGTAGTACTAGTAGCAGCGTTGTTGTTTTCCTTTCCAAAAAATCACAATCACAAGCTCTATCATAACAAACGCGACATAAAAAAAACACGCGACATAAAAGGGCTTTATATTTTGAGGCAGTTTATTACTTTCCTATAGTAATTAAACACGCGCTGGCATATTATTATTCATTTCGTGAGATTGTTAGCATGGTAACATATCTCGTGTCTCGGAGCTAAATGGAAAACCTTTTATTAAAATAATCACACGGTATATAGCAATTTACTTGTTTTTCTCAACTCAATCTTGGTATGATATAAGTATCATAACAGCATCTTTGTTTTATTGCTCATGGCTAACTATAAAATCTAGATTATATGTCATCACTGTTTTAATTGGTTCGATAGGACTGAAATTGAAAAAAATCATCTATATCCTATAGGTAATCATTTTTTGGAGAACGGTTTAGAAAGTCCTTGATTTTAATCACAGAATGACTGAAAATCCGCTAAATCACCATGATTACCAAAGACAAAGGATTTCAACGAGGACTGGATTTACATTGTCGTTGTTGGCTTTGTCAGTATAAGTAAACAAACAGCAGAGGTCAAACATGGTTGACTCAAGTCTCAAACTTGAAATGCAAGGATCATATTTGTCATTTGTTTGCAATATAAGATGATACTTGGTTCGTGCAAGAATAGATAATGGAAGAAGTTGCTAAGTCATCGTGCTAAGCCGATATAGTTATCCATGTATCATTTCGATAAAAACAATCATCTTATTTTCCATACATAGAAAGTCATTACTTATATGTTGCGTGAGTCAAAGGTCAAATGTCAAATTTCATTAGCATTATGGATAAATTATTGATACTTTAATTGAAAACCTTATCTAAAATCACCTCACGGCAAAAGAATTGCGTTCCTAGCAAATCTCATTATTTGAAATTCTTATAGAGAAATATAACAACACATGATATCAATGCTTTTATTGCAGTAGATGATATCATCAAAAAAGCCATGACGGAGGAGTGATTTTTATTGATACGGCACGCAATAAAGTGCTGGATCGATAGAAAAACAATCTTCCGCGCTATGATTTCCCCCGCAATGTCCGAAAGCAACACAAAATACCACTGACCACCAAATATTACATCAAAACACACATTTCAGAAACATTAAAAAATCAACATAATCGACTGACGAGTTTCCAGTATTTTCTTTTAACTATGTGCGCAGTCTTCTTCGAAAGAAATCTGGAGTATACCCAAACTACTATACAACCAGAAATATCCGTATCCCTGTCTCGTTCATAACACATAGCCATAAACCTACATAAAGTCGTACATCATTTCTACTTATATCTACTTCAGATTTGATGTGTATACATTTTTGAAACACGCGCCACTATCCACTTAAGGTGAGTGTGACGCCCTTGAGTATAGCTTTTTAATATTCTTAGTCGATGCCTTTCCATCAGTCTGGAGTTATGTTTCTCTATGATATTTGTTTTGTTTCTTCTACTGGAATTAGAGGTCCACGTAAAGATTCCGTATATATACATTATATTCACTGAAAATCGACTACAACCGGCTTGAATTAATATCTATATCTTGTCTTCTCTCTTTTTGTTTCTTACTTAACGCGCCACTATCCACTTGTAAGCATGCAGCCATGCAAGTCATCATAGATTATTCTCACTGGGTTAAAAGGCCGTTTTCCACTGGCGTTTTTATCGTGCGAAGCTACCTTTTTCGAAGCAAAATGTAAACAAAAAAAAGGAGTAGGATCTGATCCTACTTTTTCTTTGCTGTTTGTTACGAAAAAAGTCGCTGCAAAAAAATAACCAATCAATTTGTTAGATTTTTCAAAACATTGGCTTCGATTGGTTCCAAAAGCAGTCGTGGCATTGAAACATGTTTATACACACCAGTTTGTGCGACTTTTTTCGTACGAAAAAAAACAACAAAAAAACGCGCAAGTGGAAAACGGCCTTTTTAGATTCGAATGCACATCATCATCCACCAATCAAACTTTTCACGACTATAAGAACAAACTTAAAAACTTAAGCAACGATTCCCACTTACCTTATATTTGATGACATGCATATAAATGTTTGCGCGCCAGCATCCACTTAAAGCATGCAGCCATTTAAGTTTTACTATAATTAAAAGAGGTATGTGTTTTTGTTGGCAGCTTATAAGTGAACACACGTGACGAGGTAACTTAAGCATATATCTTTGCAGCCCGTACGGACGGCTTTTTGTATACGCAGGGATATGTAGAAAGAATCATCCTCCCAATTGTTTTTTTCATTTTCTAATACACATTGATGAGATTTGAGGGATTTGCTGAAGAAACTTTTACGAATTCATACAGAAAAAAGTCATTCAGAGTCAACAAAATGGGCAATGGTCATTAAAAATTTCAATTAGCACATCAATATGCACACTGGTACGGAAAAAATTATTTTAACAATATGAACTACATCTCTAGTATATAGAAATACATGAAATTGAAAGAAAATGAATTCCCGTAGGACAAGCAGTTTCGATGAGACAATTCTCCTTGTATTTTTATAACTCCTTTGGCTAGAGAAGTACTTTTTCTGGACACCCAGTAATTAAAGAACATTTTCCACCGTTATTTATCAACTAGTCTTCGTAAACCATGGTCAATCTAAATCTTTATACATTCAGTCTAGCAGTTCACAAAAATATGCACAGTCTTCTAAACATATTGTGTTGCACGAGAAGAGTCGTTAAAAGCTCATTAAAAAGTTTAATGACTTTTTTGTATACGAATTTCAAAAGAAGGAGTATCTTTTGTGAACCACGTTGTATATTAAGACCAGCCAAAAATCTGATGAATACGTTCACGATATGATCAATATATTTATTTATTGTCAAGTTTTATAAGCCCTCGCATAAACAGGTTTTGATGTCAAATATATCTCTTGACCACAAAGCGTCAGCCAACACTTGAAACTGTCACAAAATTGGGAGGCGATGACAATCTATTCAAAATACCGAAATGACAAAATGATAATGGCAATGTCGTTCTTGAAATTCAAATTACGTCTTTATGATGACTTTAGTGCCAAAGGTACTTATTTATAATAACAATTAAGTCGATTTTTCTTCATGTTGACATTTTCCAATTGCACCAATTGCACCTATGCAGATATTCAGTGGGTTCAAAAACAAAATTGTTGTACACAGATAGATGCATATATAGAAGAAAGCTTTTCCAATACGAGCCACCCCTATCATCATCCGTTGGAAGATGGAGTTCTATCCGAGTCTTCAGTGAAATTATTTAAAAGAAACATATAAGAGGCAAAATACTGAAAAATATATAATACTATTTCCCTTTTTAATTATATATGGTCGGCTAGCAAATTTTGCACAAATATAATCTGTTTAGACTTATGTTTACGATGGAGCGTCACTTATATGGAATCGCACAAATTCCCGATACTTAAATTTTATGAAACAAATATGTTGTCAAAAACGTGGATTTCCATGGAAAGAATGGACTTATAAAACCGTTATGCGGTGTTAATGTGTAGAATTTAATTACTTATTATAACTTACTTTATTCTACTTACATTCTACAAAAACTAGCTGGTACCAAGCGTCGCAAGGACTACTACCAGGAATAATTAGCTTATTTTACATACATTGCGATATTTAGCAAATAAACATTCTCCATGCATCTCTTCATCTATGCATGTATTGTTTTAAGAACTAGATATTTTGAAGGTCGGAAGTGATATACAAATTTAGATGATATGATTAAATCAGCATCAAACTTGCTTTAATGGAAAATAATTTCTCTTAATTGAAAAACCTTTTGAAGTTTGTTTTCAGTTAAGCTTCATTAAAGAATTAAAAAAATTGGTAATTAAGCTCCTTAATAGGGTATTCATCTTTTTTAATTGCCTTTAACACAGTCAGTTATATTTTGGGAGTGAGATTACCAAAGGCCATATATAACGGATTACCATATCGTGCGAAATAATCCATAGAAAAAAGTTTTTACAACAGCATCCGATTGGTAATGTATGAAATCAAAATCTTTGCCAAAAAAAGCCAAAGCTTTATAAGAATGGGAATAAAATGAATTAATTTTGCATTGTAGATCGGACAAGACACGACTAGTCGAGTAAAGATTTCACGAAAAAAAATATTATATATATCGAATAAGCAATTCTATTTTGGCTTGTTTTTATAGTTTTCTACATAGTTGTAGATGGGATACCCGTCTCCAATTTCCCACCTGGGAAAATTAGATATGGTATCCAGACTAACATAGTTGTCCAAAAATCTATATATAATATATATATCTATATATATTATATATATCGCGTAATTAGCATATAAATCAAAGGAAAAGAAAGTTGTGTTAACATGAACGCCATTATAAACTTCCGAAAGAGACTTTAATTTTTTTTCTCGCCGTGTAAATTAGTTAGTTGATTTAATATTTGGAAAATGTGAACATAGCTTAAAATATGATCCATTCGAAGAATTTGTTTCTGTCCAGTCAATAATTAATGATTGTTTATTTTTCTTTTACCTAATAATGCCTCACCGGATACCGATCAACCCTTTCATTGTTTAAAAATAACCACGTGCCAAATATTGAATTGTTTATTTCGATGAAAAAATTCTAAACAATAACTTTTATTTTTAAACCGGCACCAATTGGAAGCGTTAGAAAGATACATACATACGCGTCGATTGCAAACTGGAATGTTGAGTCATTATTACAATTTATCCCTTCTTACAACTTAAAAAAACCCTATGAATGAAAGCAGTTTGTTACAGTATTGTTATTTAAGACAGCTTTTTGTAATAATTGTCAGAAAATTAGGACCACTTTTCTCGCAAACTTCCGTCATGAATTGGATTAATACTTCCGTACTTATGACAGGAAGTTAGTATTTCACATGAGCATTCAAAATGGACCTGGAAAGCTTAAAACGGGAGCTGCACAGTAAGCCGACATCTCCTATGTCTGACAATATAAATTTCCCTTTATAATAAACAAGGGAAAGGGAATGGGAGAACAGTTTTCAGTTGAGCTCCATTTAACATTTTCCCAGGACAGACAAGACAGGAAAACCTTCCAGTGGGAAAGCAAAATAATCAAAGTGCGCATGCTTGCGTGATGGAAATCCACTTTTAGAATTGAGATGGCCCTGGGTAAATATAGAAATAATAAAGATTTCAGACAACAAATAAAAATGTAACAATCAATTTTATTTAGAATACAAAATGTAACAATCAATTTTATTTAGAATACAGGTCTCAAAGACAATATAATTCATGCCAAAGAAAAACTCTTTAGAAAGCTTGCTAATATGTTGGTCATTGTATAAGTGAACATTCTTATTTGTGTACATAATAAAGGTTAAAAAGTCATCAAACCAAGGCAATAAGGTTCGCCGGATAATATTTCTACCCTCCCGTTTTATTTCCTGGGCGACCACATGGAAATCTAATGATAGTTTTGGGATTTTCCCTCTGGATTTCTTCACACAATCAGTAAAAAACGTCTGCGGGATTTTCTCGTACGTGAACAGGAGAGTGAAGACGTTGCGCCGTCACAAGTAGATTATCGTTTCCGTACATTTGTTTGTTGTTGGTTTGAAAGTGAAAGGGGACTAATGGTGTCGCCATGCGAAAATTGTCTATCACTGCTATATAACACTATTATTATTACTTAAAAATATTATATAAAAAATAAAACGCTTACCTAAACAGCATACATATACGTACTGTCGTTTTGCTCTTCGAAGCTCCTGTGAAGCTCAAGTGAATGTTACTCACAAACAAACGACAATTCGATTTAATCTGCTTTAATATGTCTCTGTTTTTCATTTGTCCATTTTTACTCAAGGTTATTTTCTTCGCAACAAATACAGGAAACTCTTTGTCAACAAAACCATGTTTCAACGTTTTGTTTTCTCCATATAAATGATGCAATTAAAAGATAATGCCTTTTTATAATTGACCATATTAAGATCATTTTCATAAATTGCTTTGTTGTAATTCTGTTTCTTTAACGGAAACATCTTTTGATTTACACCCTCGTTCTTTTCTCGGGTGGTCAATGATTACCTTATATGTGAAAGAAATTTAGCATTAGCAATATCAATACCCGCCGCAACACCTTAATATGAACCCCATAGACACATCAATCCTATAAACATTGAAATACTTATGAAACGTAAAAACTTTCTCATCTGATCTTATAATGAGACGTAATGACCTACTTAACTTTAAATTAGTCACCTGTGAAAATTGATAACTTTTCTTCTTTTTTTTTTAAGGGGAATTTCAAATAGTTTTTTTTTCTCGGGATTAATCTTCCCTGACAGGTTCGAAATATTGTCAATAAGTCCCACTCGCCATAAAATGTTATGTTGCCGTGGCTTTTGAATGATGCCACAGTACCCTAGCCAAAGATACTAAGCTTTAATTCATTTTACTGGATTATAAGAAGTAAAACTATACGCTGTGAGAATTTGAGTCTGATACTACAGGCTACCGCAGAACCCCAGTGAAAAATTGTGTTCCACCATTGGCGAAATTAAAGTTAAAAATAACTGCTACCCCAGTTGTATTAAGTTTCTTTGTACCACGGAAAAGAACAAACTTTAATCTTCCTACTGAAAAATATAAGCTAAGAGGTAGCTAGCTAGCTTCCTCTAGGTCTTTGATATAAATGACATTTTACCCACTTCAGTAGAGACCTGGAAACTCTTCTCCACTGCGCGCCCCACTCGCCCACAATGTATTTAACATTGGCGTTTTTTTTTACCCGCCAGTTCTAGAAGTCACTTATTCTTTGGTTTAAAAAGTTAAATATATATTACTAATGTAATAATTCAAAAGCCTCATCTACATGTGCGTTAATGTAAAATTATTAAAATTATTCGTGCTATATTTAGAATGGAGCTGTGGTTACAAGACGCTAGACTCGTAACCTACTGGTCGGGAGTTCGAGTCTGCCACCGGTCACAGTGACGAGGATGACCTCTCATTACTAATTTCCATAGGTTCTGTTTTAGGTGTTTCGCAACGCATGCAGGACCCTCATATCGATAACAGTCTACTTAGTACTAAAGAGGCTATCCTTAGTAAAAATTCGTAAATATATATAACAATAAATAAAAGAAAATTCTGTCTCTTTGTATGTACGCATTAGTGGCAGCCGAGCTGTGGGAGAAATAATTTCAAATTTTTCAAAACAAAAATAATAATAATAAAAAGAATTTCCCGAAATTTTTTTTTGGTGAATTTTCCAAAATTCTTTCGCCTAAAAATTGTTTTTCCTCAAAATCTTTATCCCAAAGGGCGCGCCTTCTAACGACGGGCGTAAGAGTCTCTCTTCAGTGTTCTTGCGACGCTGGTTTACCAGCTAGTATAAAAATAATTTACGCTAATATATCACTCACTACCTAAATCTCTTGGTTGTAAATATTTATTAACTTTCTTCGCAAATTATCTTTTTCGGTCGGGCCACGGATTTAACGTCTTTCTATATTATAATAAGTTGAGGACAAGAAATTGTGCGCAAAGTTTTGGCAGGTGCCTGCCTAATATGTTTATCGAATATTGGCAGCAGGTTGTAAATTCTAGGAAAACCTTTTATATTATTACCAGATTTTATTCTACAATATGGATTTTCCCATCCAAAACATCAGTTCTTTTGAGGAAGCAATAAAAGAATTCCCTAGAACAGGATAGACATTATAGAAGTTTAATTATTCAAGGATGCATAAGTTACTTAATTACATTTGGCACTTTAAAAAGGGATGTTTCCCTTAGATTTCCTAGAAAAGTTGCATTTCAACTACATGCTGATAACCATATTTATAGCTAACTTACGATTACTTAAGATTACGAAGGTAATTCAACCATTACAGCATTATCGAGATATTATGAATACAGTAATTATTATGAGTAAAGATCTTTAGCTTTTTCAAACGCTTGTCCCAAGCATGCATTCATTATTGTTTTTTGTCGAAAAATCACGTTTATAAGAAACTGACGTAAATAGTTAATAATAAAATGACCGATTTTAATATGTATAATATACCAAAATTTAAGTTAATCTTTCTTCTTTTCGATAAAATTAAGTTCATATTCAAAAGCGGTGTACTTTTTGAAAAATATTGTTTCAAAGAGGGAAACTTCTTTGCGGCTCACCCGGTCCAAAAAGTCTTTTACATACTAACAAATAGCCCGGCTAAAAAATACCCCCGTACATATAGGCCAAATCATTTTTACGGCTGAATTATCATAATCAGGCTATAATAGGATTACGTATTAGGTTTCAATTGTTCTGGTAGAAAAGCTACAGTACAGAGTCAACCGACCAAAAAACTCTACAAACTTTATAAACTTTTTAAATTTTAATTAATCTTTACTATAAATACTCGTTTTGCGTATTTAGTGTTTTTAACAAACTTATAAAATCATTTATCAGACTCTGTAAAAATTATTTTTATGGGCGACCAAAAATTGAAAAGTCATTAGTTTAAAGTTAGATTTATATGTCACTCTTTATAATCAAAAAGACTTTTAACATGTCAATAGAATAATCAAGTGTAAAACAATGTTTTTTTAATACATAAAAGTAAGTGAAATGTTGCTTTTGTAAACAATAGAACATACTTTTTAATCGTTTAATTACTATCATGTTATAAGTATATTGTTTCTAATTAATAGAAAAATATAATAACCATGCGCAAAGCATTCTCCAGTAAAAGGCGCAAAGGATCACGGGAAGTTGGATAATGATGATGACGATGAACAAAATCGAGAATTCGCCTCCACTGTACCGTGAAGCATTAATGCCTCCTCGGTCGCTACGACTCCCTGCGGAGGCAATTACGGCAGTTTTCGCATATTTTGACAAAAATTCAAATACCACAAGTAATCAAAAGTTGGTTTTTTTTAAGTTTTAGCGAGTTGGAGAGATTTACCTCGAGAGTATCAGAGTGTTCATAAATGTGTCAAACAATGTGTAAAATCGATCATTGAAAAAAACAACCCAGTTAATATGTGTTCGGCAATATATAACGAGTAGCGGTAAATTTCGAGTTGGTGAGTTGGTGAGTTAGTGAGTTGCGAGTTAGTGAGTTGGTAGACTAGTTTACTAGTCTCTATTTTAAGTCAGTCACTCACCAACTCCCGACTATAAACGGCCCCACACTCGGCAATATAAAAACTGTTGTTTTATCCATTTACTTTTCCATAATCGATTACGATTCATTTTAATGGTAGTTTAGGTCAGTTTTCTCTAGAACCTGGAATACATGCAGTTTTTCAAACCTTCCTCGAACGCAGCAGAAGGAAGATTTTCTTGGATGTTTGTGCAATACGAGAGAAGAAAAATAACGACAGGATCCCGTCTAAAGTCTATAAATGGCATTAATTTATAAACAGCTGATGTGCCAAACATTAAGTTATTCTATTTTGCACCCTGTACAAATAGTTGTTTAAACTGTTGTAAAATGGCATTAATTTTACAAACAGTTGTGCCAAAAATTGAAATTTGAGTTATTCTATTTTGCACCCCGTTTACCTGTCATTCACAAATGCCACTGACATATTAATAAAATGACAAGGAAACGATGTGCGGTTTCATTATAACAGAATGATTTGTGACAAACTGCCATTTTGCGTTTTTTGAGCGCGGATATTTATGTCGGATATTGACAGGCACATTATAAGTTGACGGGTGATTTATTTAACCTTTTAATTGGAATTATATTACTGATAATGTTGTGGTGTCCAGTAAAATTATTGATTTAGAAAATGTCGAAATGGAAAACTACTATGCTTTTGTTAAATCATTACGTATTTTACTCATTGCGTCATATGATCACAATGTTGTTAAGTGCTCTACCTTATCATATAGTTCGTCTGTTGGTTTGAGACCATCCGTTCCTCTATAGAAACTCTCTTAAATTTGTTTGAAAAATCGAGACAATTTTCATCAAATGCCTCGTTCTTTCAAACACGTTTAAGAGGATTTTGGCCGGTTGTCTCAAACCAACAGATGAACGACCTCTTATCCTCGAACTGCATTTTACTGCAATTTTTAATTGGAATTTATATAGCGCCAGATTTAGAAATGGTTATAGTCTTGGAAAAAAAACCCTTAAAAGGGAGAAAATGTTGTGGAGACCCTCTGCCTTTAATTTAATTTATATGCACATGCCGCACAATTCGGCTACTATGTCGAGAATGTAATCATCATTAGTCATCCTTTTTAAAAATACCACTTAGGATTCTCTGGGAAACCCATAAA
Organism: Mitrocomella polydiademata; assembly: GCA_036023255.1. Taxonomy (NCBI): domain Eukaryota; kingdom Metazoa; phylum Cnidaria; class Hydrozoa; order Leptothecata; family Mitrocomidae; genus Mitrocomella; species Mitrocomella polydiademata. The sequence continues at coordinate 11,602 of JAYRBV010018877.1, forward strand.
ACTAAAACTAAAAGGCAACATCCCTTCGAAATTCAATTATGTATTATGATTTTACCTTCTGGATTTAATAGTTAATACCATATTAGACAGAGGGGATACAAGTTTTACTGGAAAAAAACATATACACGTTTTTTTTTTATAAGAACAAAGTATATAAGAACATAAGGCTTCGAAAGGTCAAAAAATTAAGAACATGCTAAGAACAATCGGAGGCTTTA
>JAYRBV010018899.1:0-11812 GCA_036023255.1 Mitrocomella polydiademata
GTAAGCTCGGTTACCATGGTAATATTCGGCCTACGGCAATTTCGTACGTTCTAGATTTATGTTGCTTAACCTCCCTATTGTTTAAAAATCTACGTATTTTTGCAAATGTTAGTATTTTTTGCACCTTTCGACCACGGTAAATTCGCAACAATGACGTCACAATGACATATTCCATAAACCTTCAAACCCTTATATCTTCGTCACTCAACCAAATTTAATAAAACTTTGCGAGTAGTTATACTTTTGATAGAAGAATCGATTTATGCAAAAAAATCAATGGCGAATTTTAGACGTTAATTCTCCTTTAAAATCATGCAGTGACTCAGGGAAAATTAGGTTAATTTCAGAGAAAAACTAGGGAAACTCAGGGAAATCTTTTTGTAAAACCCTGTCTGAACCCTGCATAAATGTTTGCTGAGGCTTTAGCAGAAAATTTGCAACACAAATCTTTGCGATTTCGATCTTTTCCCTAAAAATCATAGAATTAAATTTGAGAGTATAAATAAATGGCCGCTTATGAAGCATGATTTGAATGGTTTTAAGGAATATTTCATGATTTTGGCATGTTTTCATGAATGATTTTAAAATCTTGGCTGGGACCCCTGAAATATTTATTTTTGACCTATATATTGCTTTGATTTTAAGAAGATAAATCGTTTCAAGCCATTTTTGTGCTTATAGTTCTTACTTTGGTTTTCGATTGACATGGAAACTTATGAGGCTACCCCCTATTTTCAAACAATTAACATCATTGTGTTTTTTTGGTTGTAACACGATGTTTAACACGGATCCACATTTTGCTACATTACATGACGTCATATTTAGGCCACACCCATTTTTAAAAAAAATGACACCATAGTTGTTTTTCATCGACCAAGAATCGATTAAAATCATAAAATTGCTTCTATAGCAAGTCGCTGCACACGAACCTATTTTTTGGAACAATTCCAACTTTTAATTAGTAATAGTACGAGAACAATCTCGATCGAGATTTATAGTAATTCGATCACGATTTGAAATACAAATCCTTGGGGCAAACCCAAAATGATGGATATTTTGTTGAATAACATTATTGTGAATCATTATGGATAGGAATGCTTGATACGAAAATCAATGTTAATAAGGCTCAAGTGTCGTCTTTGGTCCTTAAATTACAGCAAGCAAAATTACTAAAGCGAGATAAAAATGCCACAAAGAATTAAAAGTAAAAAACATGTCTTCTTTCATTGACTGAACATCACATACAATAACAAATATTCAGTGAAAAAGTAAATAAAAGTTAAAACTGTTCATCTAGCCCAAGTCGAAGCAATTAGCTGTAATCCGTAGAAGTGCCGCATTATAAGTTTATTCTTCTAACGCTTTGTACACGCATTATCTCCGATCGTTCTTGATGTGTTCTAGGCGATCCCGTTCGTATAGGAGATCGGAAAATCGATGTTGTAGCAACTTCTCGCGTTCTGTTTGCCGTACAACGTCTTCTTCTAAAGCCTGAAACAATATGATAATACAATTATCTATCCAACGAATTTAAAGAATTGTGCTTCACGCTATTACCGAAAAAAATTCAAAATCACAATTGACTTTGCATTGAAAGCACACGAAAAGTTCCCCTAATGCCTGCAAAGATTTGTGAATTATTTTAATATTAACATTCTACTTACAGCGAGTCGTTTAGGGATTGCGTGTTTTTCTTGATTCTTCAACATATCAAATGTGTCGCATTCTATTCGACTTTGTTCCAACTGATCGTGTAAGTCAGAAATTTGTTTATTTAAAGCGATAGCTCGAGACTAAAATGAAAACATAATCTAACCTCAGGCACGAACAGTTATTCCAAGGTTCACACAGAAAACGTACTCTCCCTGACTTCAAAGAATATCGTTACAAATCAAACAACAAAAAATATCAAAAGATTTTCAAGTAGAGATAAAATTCATCTTGGTGTTATGTGTGAAAGACCATCGGCTGACCCAGAGTTGAGGAAAATTGAAAATGTTTTCTATGATTAATTTTTCTCTAAATTTGAATTCGACGAGCTTCTTGGTGAAGATAATGTCTTCTATAACTAGTGTAAGAATCCATTTGTAGAATTATGTAATTATTTGGAAATATATTGGTTCATACCTGATAGCCACCAAGAAAGACTTTCAATTTCTTTTCAGATCGGGCAGCCCGTTTGGCGTCTTCTGTCATTTGAGTTCGATAAATCTATGAATTTGAGAAAAACAATATTTCAATTTGTAACCCAAGCCTAACAAGTTTATCTTCGATAGCTCCGAGTTAATACCAAGCGAGTCGATACCTACAATTCGAGCCTCTCTCTCTCTCCCTACTTTACGTGGATTAATTTTCGGTTTTCATGGATTAATGTCCGCGAAAATTGATCCACGCGAAGTATTCGAATTTCGACCGAAAATTAATCCACGTGAAAATGTCTTTTAATTAAAAACATGCTTGAAGATTAAAAAAAAAAGCTACCCGAAAAATATCAAAAGTCGGCCATGTCATCCGTGCAAATTAATTAATTCAAAAGAAAAACAAAGCCAAACCTCTAGCCGCTTTTCTGCGGATTCGATACGATCTTTTTTATTTGCCAATGCTGATCTTGTATATCTTTGTTGTGTCGGTAAGAAGAGGAGCTAAGAGAGGAATGAATAATGAATAAAGTTAAGAGGAACATAGAATATTTAAAGAGAGTCGACAATATGCAAAGAACGAGTTTGCTAAATGACGTGCCCAGCGTGCCTCCTTTCATTCTAATTCATGTATTATTTAGTGAATCACACCAGATTTAAACAAGTTTACCTAATCTGGTCTTTTATTTATACCAGGGCACGTACTTTTAGGGAACGAAGGCACGTGGGCACGTCATTTAGCAAACTCGCAAAGAACACTACTTTCTCATTAACAATTACCTGTCCATAGCATTCGTCCCACACTTTAGTATAAGCTTCTATAGCTAAGTCACCGTGTGCCATCGCTTCTTTGACCACTTGAATTTCTTCGTTCAATAAATCTCTTGCCGCGTTCATGTCATCCTCAGAAATGTCTTCCATCGCATTTTCAGCAAGAACACGCTTGTTGGCGATGATAACATTTTGAGCTGCCGCGCGCGTCTTTTTCTGGTTGAGAGCGTTAACTTGGACTTCAGTAGGATACAAAACAATATCATGGCGCAGCATTTGAATCATTTCGGCTTTTATCATCTCTTCTGCCTGTATAGAAAGTTAAATTTTATTTTTTTTGTGTACGAGTGCCCACTTTAGAAGTAGTACCCATGTATTTGTAGGAATGAAATTAAAGAGAAAAAGATCATTCGCTTGACCATATTTAGGATCCTATCTAGATCTCTATAGCGCTCTAACTTACTTAATTAGATTCGGATAAGATCTTTTTGCCAAACAAATAAAAATAACAATAAATAAATACCAATACTTACCATTTGATAAGCATTTAAATCGGCTTTCATTTCTGGTGGTCGTAGTACAGTAGTATTGACGTCAGAGGGCCGTGGCATGTTTCTTTGTACAGATTGTGCTTGTCTTCGAAAATGAGCAGCATCTGAAAATAAAAAAGACGCAAAAAATGTTGATATAATTCATCGACCTTGCATAGATAAGGATAATAATGGTAATTATCAAATCAAATGAAAGTCTATACAGTAAATAGTACAATACAAAAAAACTGTTTGACCCTGTTGAGCATGGGCTTAAACTTTGAGTTGTAAATATTCGTATTCAGACAACAAGATTGATTTAAAAAATGACGAAAAATCTTCTTTCTCAGGACAAGAAAATATAACTGTAAGTAATTCTCTTGAAAACCACATGTTTGGCCAGACATTCCACCGGGTAGCAGCAAATATTACCCGATGGGAAATTCGTAAAATAACCACTACGATGGTGATTATTTTCTATTGAAATGTCATTCATTTTTGTTATCGTTTCAATAAAATTGGTGACTTTTTTTTTACCAAATTGCCCACTGGGAAGAGACTGAAAAACTACGGTAGTTTGGCTTACCTCTTTGTCTCTGTTGTTCAACAGTCCTTGCTTCTACATCAGCCATATCTTCAACATAGTTAGAATCAGATGGTTCTTCCATATCCAGCTCAAATTTCTACAGAGAGAAGAACATTTAGATACTTCCTTGCTTTAGCAAGTCTAGGAAATCCTTCAACAGGATGACTTTTAAGGACTCCATATAGATAAGCTTCAGGTATGATCCTGGCGAGTGTATTTTTATGGCGGAGATAGTAACAACAATTAATTATACGTTTATATTTGAAAGTAGTTAAGTTTACCTCCGGTACAACAATTTCAAAATCGTTAGTTGGCTTCGGTAAAGCATTTAATCCAGCTAAGAGTTGGGTCTTATTTTCCATTTGGTTTTGTTTGGCAGTTTCCAAGTCATCATAAAAAGCTTCTTCGCGATTGATACTCAGATTGTCCCGAACAGAAGCAGGCGTTGCGGCTCCGGCACCCCCAACTTTTGGTGTCATTGCACGCGGGGTAAAACCTGGAAAATGAATGTTAATTTAAGTCATTTGTGTTCATAACATTTTCTAAGGAAACGAAATCACAGAGGAGTAGCAAAACTAACAAATAGAAACATTTGTGAAGAGCGGAAGCACCAGTTTAATGACGGGGGACTGATGATTTAAAATTAAGAATGTGTCTCAGGCGCATGTATTTGTATTTTATCTGTTTTGATGCAAGGCTAAAATACAATGTTATCCAGACACAATCCAAGTGTAAAAAAACGATCGTAAAAACAACATTTTTTTTACATTTATTGTCTTTTTTGGCTGAAAATTGAAATTACAAGGACGGAATTCTTCCAATTGGAGGATCACGTCTGGATAATAGAAGACATTCTGTCTGTGTACCAACCTTGACCATCAGGACCAGGTGTTCTATAGGGTGTTGCAATCATCATATTTGGTGTTTGTTGGACTTGGTGTTTTGGAGTTGCACCATCAAAACTACTTTCGTGCATTGGGGTGTTCAAACCACCTTTCAATGGTGTGTCCACTTGCTGCAAATTCAAAATGTTCTGTGCTTCCTGATGACAAAAAAAATTCGAGAAAATATCTTGACAATTTCAAGATGAAAAAAAAAAGCTAATAGAATCTGCTAGTAGACTGCTGGGGGGGGGGAGGGGGTAGCACCGTTTTGGGGCCTAAAACTTCAGGTGGGACTTTATTTAATCACAAATTTTAACACCGTACAAGTGCAAAAAGGCTCCAGTTTATTGTGGTTTTGCTATCAAGGTATTGACAGCTTTTTGTCATGACTTTGATTAATCTTCTGTATAGCTAAAACCTTAACCTCACACTGTTAGTATAATACTTTTCAAAGTAAAAATAATAAGTGATGTTTTATGTTATATTGAAAAATATATGTATATATATATAGGTATATTTTTGAGGTGGGACCTGCTCAATTAAAATCTAGGTGGGGGATTCTACTCTAGGTGGGAGTTGATTCTTTAGGTGGGACCTAGAACCCCTCTGCTCATAGTGGCATGCCTGATTCATTATTGATGCACTTACGAGTATACATGATAAAACCCATGGACTTTATCACCACAATATTTGCTCATCAGAAAAATCAAAATGTTTCTTAAAACTCTTCTGCAGAGTAACCCGGAGAAAAAATTACGAAGCATATATGTACATAACATCTGTTTTAAAACACTTCGCACATTATAAAAGTGTATTCAAACAACAATTCCCAAAGGAATATAATGTCTTTATTCATGTAACAAAATTCTGTACTCATTAGAAACACTTACCTGTAAAATGTTATCTTGTTGAGCTGGTGTTCTTGGCGTCCTCATTGGCAAGGCAGTGCCAGGAGTAACAGAATAATCTGACAACAATCCTTTAGTGGCAGACTCACTTTCCCCTTCTACAAATTCTTTGGCTTGCTCACTAGCAATTCCTAATTTAACAACCTTAGAAGCAAAAAAAAATACGAATTGGTGAAAGAATTCTTAGAAAAAATTGAATTTACTTTATTCAAACTAAAAAACTAAAATTATTTTTAGAAGAATATTGTTTTCAAAACCTATGGACTGAAATATTTGTACACTTTCTAACAGCAGCATCAGTAAGGGAAGAATTCAAATTTCCATTTAATCAGTTAACAATAACAAAATAGTGACAGATGAAAAGCAAGACTTAAAAAGGCACACAAAATAGGATAAACTGTGACTGACTGCATAAGAGTGCAAATGCATAAAACTAAATCTTGTAGAACATCATCATAAACAATGCACACACTCATATGACACCCAGTCCCTACTATCCTATGCACATGGTTAATGTACAGTGTCTATCAGCGTTATTTTAAGGTGCAGGGCACAAAGACTCGATTTACACAATACCTCTTCTAATTCAGTGTCAGTTATCTGTGGAGAGGGGAGCACCAGTTTGCTTCTTTTCTTAGAACTTTGTTGATTCATCATTCTGAAAGGAAATAAAGATTAACAAAATACGTAGTTGCTACAATGTATGTATATGTTATAGACACTCTATGAAGTGTATTAAGTAAGCATACTTGTTCATTGAGGCAATTGATCCAGGTAAATCATTTTCCTTTCGTTTCTTTTGCTTGTCTTTATCTTGTTTTCTATCTCTCTAAGTAATAAAATTGTATCAAAATTGTAAGATTACTATAAATAATTATTATAATTTATCAACAAAATCATTGATTTAAGCAAAAAGGTATTCAAATTCACAAAGTATGTAATTCTTATTCCCGAATAAAAAGATGATCGTGATGATGAAGGAACAAGGAATTTTTAATTTCTTTTCTTTCGTTCCTATCATTCAATGTATTATATCAAATTAAAAACCTCTTCTTGTATATCACGCCTTTTATCATCCATGTGTTCTTGTCGTAAACGCTTATAGTCCGGTTCTAATGCTTTTACTTCTTCATTACTTGTATCATAAAATCCTAAATAAATAAGAGTTATAAAACCAAAATAAGAAAAATAACTAAATGGAATGAATTTACAAAAATATTAAAAGAAATGTACCTGGAGCTGGCTTTCTTTCAAAAGGAATTTCTTTATTATAATCAACTCCACGTTTCTTCTTGCGATAACGATTGATTCTAATAACAAGGAAAATAACATAGTATGAAAATCTGAATTTTCACTTTTCAAAAACAAAGACAAATTATTGAATAAATTTTATTACTGTATGCCTGCAGCTCGAAGCTCCCTTCTTTTCTGTAACGAGGCCAATCTTCGGGCTTCCTCCAGCTGTTTTTCTCTAGCCTTTCTTTTAGCCTTTTTACCCTGAGTGTTTGCAAGTCTTGCTCGAGCTTCCGACAACATTTCCATTTCTGAAAAAATGAAATAGTAAGAAATTTTTTTCTCTTTTCTTTTAATAAATGGGATTTTTTAATAGTAAATCTAAATAAGAAACTTTACCATCTTCATCCATATCAATAGGATCTGGACGTGCTGGTTTTGTTTCAGGGGCAGGATCAATTTCACCAGGACGAAGTTTACGGGGATCATCCGATGCACCATCTCCTTCCTTTCTTTGTGCTTGGTCCCTGAAATTTGAATTTTTTTACATCTCAAGCTAACAAGGTGGCAAAGTCTATTTTTCGGAGTCTTTTGTAGTTTTGATATAGAAATTTAACTACAAAAGACCCTAAAAAACAAACTATCAAAATTCTTCATTGAGGGGGTCAAAATTATAGTTCCAAGGTTGGAATTGTCACCCACCCCTCCTAATATGCCTAGACTATCACCAGAAACCATGCTATATAAAAAAATGCTTAGGTGTCTCAAAATTTCAGCCTTATATTCTAGAAGGAAAATGTATTACAAACTAAACTGGTAGTTTTTAATTCTTTAAAAAACAACTTGCAATATGTATATAGCTACATAATAAAAAAAGCCTTACAGCAAGTACTCATATCTTTCTAAACACTGTGTAGCAGTTCTTCCAACTAAAGGGGCTATGGTCCTCCATTGAGTTGGCATCAGTTTGGCAAGATGAAGTAATTTTTCATCCTCTTCACGACTCCATTCAGTCTACAAATAAATAAATTAAGTTTAACCCCATTGTATTGGATTCCATTGGATTTTTTTATATGACTTTTCTTTGAAAAAACATTCAGTGAGGGTGAAACTTTGTGACTTTTAGTAAAATTATAAAAGACAGCTTTTGACAGTAGCTATACAGTGTGTACTTCGAAATTTATGGGTCATTTGTCAAAACTACCTAGACATTTGCTTGAAAAGTAAGCTAAAAGTTGGAAACTTCAAACTTGGATCCACTTTTAGGACTGTTTTCAAACTTTGAGGTATGAAAGGTATTAACAATATGCTTCAAAAATATTTGAAAATTTGATGACATCATCAATTATTAAATTTTCCTTTTTTGGCACGCTGATTCTGTGTCAATTCGTTGATATTTTTATAATCTATGTGTCAAAGATGAGCCCTTTAGCTTTTAGAAAAACCAAACGGAAGTAAATTATCTCATTTTAACAGAAAGTTATGGCATTTGAAAAAAAAAACCCTAAATTTTGGGCAAAAATAAACTTTCTGATGATGTCAGCTAAATTTTTTTTGTGTCAATCAATCACATATATGATAGACATAGTACGTACCAATTTTCATGTCTCTATCAAAAATTATAGAGGGTGGTTGAACCAAACCCCTCCCCAAAAAAATAGCCTGGTATGAATAGGGTTAAAGATCATTTAAATGACTTTGCAACTGTCTTCAATTACACTCTCAACATTTGTTTGAAATACCTTTTTGATACTTGGATCAAGCCATTCGTACCAACGAGCTTTACATTGTTTCCCTGATTTTTTGTGAAGCAAAGAAGCTATACGACTCCACTGGTTTTTACCATATTTCATAACAGCTGCTTTAAGAATCTCATCCTATGGAACAGAAAAATAATAAATTACAATTCATACAAATTAAAGCAATGTTAAAGATGAGGTGCATTATGATTAAAATTTATCAAGAAATCACTATAACATCTTACTTCAGTGTTAGACCAGACACCACCCTTGATGAAAATTCGCACCATCTTTAGTTTTGTTATTTATACTCTAAAAAAGAAACACAGGGATTATTCCAAGCACTAACCTTTACCACCATTTCTGTGTTAAGATTGAGTTTATTGAACACTTAGACTAGTGTCACTGACGCTCCCGAGGGACCAGAAAATTTTTAACTTTGAACCTTCTCTATATCGCTGGAAAAGCACACATGCACATTATAACGGTATATTACGCTCTCCTACTTGTAGGATTGAGCACTCTCATCATTAGACTATTGAGACGCTCACTATTTAGTACTTTGCATATAGCTGTCTCTAGGGACATTGCATTGAGCCATCCATATACTATGAATAGAGATAGGTCTTTATTTTTTATGACCGCGTCTATTCAAAATCCTTTTGTCAGTAGTTAATTATACTGTATAGGTCATAAAAAATACCACGCTCGTCCTAAAGTAAGGTCTGTTTTACATTTCAAATTCTGGAAAGGGTCTTACTTTTTTTGCACAGTCATCAATTGTAATGAGCCCAAGTTTAATTAAGTCTTGAATTTTTCAGCTATAATTAAGCTATATGTTATTTATTACATGGATTTGAAATAAACAAAACTATGAATATAAGTAGGGAGTAAAAGCCTTTTTAATGAAAACTTTAAACATGTAATATCTTCCAAACAACACATCCCTCTTTGGTCCCTTTCAAATAGGTTACTCTTAGCTTAAAAGTCGTTCCAAAAAGGGGTATAGTTTACTCATTGATAGACGATTTCCTGTTTTATACCACTCTAAATTTTGCGAAATTATGCATACAATTTTGTTGTTTTCAATAGAAGTCTGTCAAGTAGTGTGATCAATTATGTTGATAATAATCAATGATAACAATTGATTTTTGCAGCTAGAGTTACAGCTCCCCTGAAAGTTGAATGCAAGCTTGGGACAAGCGTTATTTAAAAAAGATCTATCTCTATTCATAGTATCTCGATGATTGAGCACTCTTATACTAAATTCCAGGAAGTTCCGGGATTGTGGTCACCATGTATTTAGGACACCGGACCATAGGGAGTTATTTGAAAATATATATTTAATAATTATATTATACAGAATTATATTACGGAATTATATTATAGCCTGTTTAGGCAAGATATGAAATGAAAGCCCGCTTAGGCAAGATAGGAAAGAAAAGCCTGTTTAGGCGATATACAAAAGGAAAGCCTGTTTAGGCAAAAAGAAAAGCCTATTTAGGCAAAAAGAAAAGCCTGTTTAGGCGAGATATAAAAGAGAAAGCCCGTTTAGGCAAAAAGAAAAGCCTGTTGAGGCAAAAAGAAATGCCTGTTTAGGCGAGATATGAAAGAATAGCCTGTTTAGGCTTTATTACCGAGAATACTCCTAGCTTGTTGAGGTAGAGTAAAGAATTTGGCAGAGGTACCAGGTAGCTGGTACTCTAGAAAAAATCATCCGCTCCTCACCCCAAACTAAAATACTCAAACACTTAGTCTTATAGTATATTCTTTGCAAACTTAACGATATATGTGAAATATTATGCACGTAGATTTTGTTATATTATACTGTGAGAAAATATATTTATATGCTTAGACTGAATAAGCCGAACTTCTTCATCCCCACCAGTTAAATGGGGTTAAAAACTTTAACCCAAGTTAACTGGGGTATGAAGTAAGTATAAACATCCATCCAACCTCTATGCCCAAAGCTAACTAGCCTCGACTCATCAAATGTAAACAAACACCTAGCCTCTCCTCACTAATGATCATAGCTGACCTAATCTGCCCACCCTAGGAAAGGGTGGAAAAAATAGATAAGCAAAATAATAAATAAATTAATTAATAAAAGAAAGGGCTGGGTCTAGCCATGTGCTAACCCACTATAAAAACAACCAGCAGAGTTGTCTCTGGCCTATTCTATCAGATTCCATAAAGAATTTGCTTGACAGTTACAATAAATTCTTAAAATGCAAAAAGAGAGCCAGAGAAAACCTAAAATCAATTACCATTTATTTGTATAAAAGGAGAAATCTTAAATGAATTTGTTTATAAGGGCTAAAACTTCATCTCACTATACATATGTGCGAATTGTCTATAATAACTACTTTTGCTTTGAGATTTGAATAAAGCAAAAATGTTTCAGAGGCCATAAGTAGATCAATCAAATTTCGAGCACAGAATTCTGTGCAGCGTAATGCCTGGCGGTTATTTCAATAAATTAAAAAAACCATATAGATACACAAAATTGAAATACCAAGACAGGTTCTCTAGCTAGGGCAGACCCAATTCTAGAAGTACGTCCGACTACTGGACCCTGCCTACTTAAAAAATCGATCATGAAAGTGCTCTTTTTGAAAAAAAGGGGTTAGAATAGGGAAGATTTTGTATAAAACCCTGCCCTTTTCTTTTAGAATTTGGCCTGATAGGCACGAGGAAATTTAGATTTAGATTCCCGTACACCCCCGTTAACCCTGTACCTACAAATTACGGGGTATGTCCCCATGTCCGGGCATCTAAGTCTAAATCTTTCAAACACCCAGAATTAAGTCCGGACAAATATTCAGAACCTCTAATTTTATTACTTTATTCGGATTAACTTTCGCGAATGGACGATTTGAAAAGATTTTGCGAGATAAACTTTCGCGAATCGTGATTTTTAGGGTTTTTTTTTTGTTTTTGTGACGTGTAAATCTTAAAAATTCACCTAATTAGACATGTCCTTTTGTCAAAATTCACATTCTACAATAAAAGATTGACCTTTT
>JAYRBV010018910.1:0-22035 GCA_036023255.1 Mitrocomella polydiademata
AAGCACCACAAATTTTCCGTTCCAATGAGGGGTCAAACGTCTTCGTAGTATTATTATTTCTCGAGATATAGATGATTTTAAAAAGTTCACTAGATTCAGGCGGAAAGATATTTTTTCGGTACCGTAATATTAGACAAAAGTGGGATTATTATAAACTAACTTTATGTTCAACTTCTTCAGCCACACTCGGAACCAATCTCTCAACTTTTGAATGCGCAACAGGTGGACCAAGTTGAAATATGAATAATAGCGCATGCGCTGTGTTGATGATACGAAACAAAACAGTTGTAGGGGGAAATTTGCAACGGCATCGAAGCGGAACTTTCCTTTCAGGTAATGTTGGAAGATCTCTTTCGGGTCTGTCTCCTCGTTGCCTGCATTCGTTAGGAAAGCCATGTGAAAGTTCAGGTATATCTATAAAATAAAAACGAAAAAGATATTGAAAGATAAGTTCAGTAGGGTTACAGTTAATAGCAATCAATGTGCAAACAACTAGAGAGAGCGTTCATCTGTCAACCGGTTATGTCTATAAAATGACGGATTGCCTCAAACCGACAGACGAACTATACTGTCCCTTGAAAACCAAAAATATTAACGGAACTAAATTTTCTGATACCTCTGCGTAGAAGAACACTTCAGCGATTATATTGAACACGATAAGCATTGTCGGGTGGTGTTGGAAAGTAGCCTAGTAAAGATAAAAATTAAGAAAAGTAAAATATAAAAATATTATAATATATTCTTTTGGATTTTATACAAAAATGTAGACAATTATAAATAGATATTAAATCAAAAGTACATCATTTCAATCTAGTCATCAGACTAAAAAAAGTAGAATGTAAGAAATTTCATAGCCCATTTTTAATGCGTTAGTTAAATTTGTCGTTTTTATAAACAGTAAACCTGTAACTTAGTTAAGCACCCTAAATAAATAGACCAAGGCTCTAAAAATGAATATTACTCTCACATACTATCAGCAGAAATTCACCTGGCAAAATTCAGTAGCCAGAACCGTAGAAATCTGCAAAGCTGGTGGGAGAGCCATTCGCGGTCTAAAGCTCTACCACTGAGATATATATTAATGGGACATTATCCATTAAAAGTACTCATTCAAGTCTATCAACCCTCTCCCTCCCCCTGTACGCTTCTGGCGTGGATGGATGGTCCCTATGTGGACGTGTAAGCTTGCCTGTCACTAGTTAGAGCTGGTAGTGAATTCACCTCTCTAACGATCAGTCAAACGCCTCCATAGCATTAGTATTTTTCGAGATAATGATGGGTGAAGTTCACTAGATTCGTGCCGGAGATTCTAACGTAACGTTCTAACCTCCTCGTAGAAAACTTGTGTTGTACTCACCATGTAAGTTGTGGTAATGAAAGTCAAGAAGATCAAGATACAATTTCCGTTGATCAACCAATGCCATCGACTGTGAGTATCAACGACGAACTTCGATTTCTCAATCAACGACGATTTGGTCTCGGACACCCAGGTGACGAAACGTGTTTTCATGGTAGGAATGACAACAGCTTCGATTGCTTCAACTGCGTTCGGGTTCTGTAAGAGAGATAAAAATTTAAAAAACGCTGAATTTTTTTGAAAAACCAATAAACTCATACTCTGTGACCTTTTGTCCGATATAATTTTGAACTGGCCTAAAAGCCGAGGAAAGATAACTTGATCAACTTTAACAGTGTGTGTTGTGTCATTTTTTTCACTTTAACAAATATTTTATTACCAATTTAGTAGAGGCTCTATATGATGGTGTTAAAAGTCTTAAAATATTGTTAACTTTTTGGCACTAATGAATTCATCTTTTAAAGAGTAGACGAAGGTATACAAAAATAAATAAAAAATAAACAAAAATAAAGGTACCTTGTTTTCGTTGCTTGCACCAGTATTGTTTGCACCGTCAGCATTCTCTCCAGCACTGTTGCTTCCACCATTTTGTTTCGCTTCCTCGGCTTTCCTCTGGTTCTCCTCCTCCTCCTCTTTCTTCTTCTTGACGAAGGCGGCCGCCCTTTCCGCCACCATTCGTTGGCGTTCCTCTGCCGTTTCAATGATCTTCTTTTTGATTTGGGGATAGTGACTGAGTACAACGTCCAAATCCTTCTTCTTCAAAACGAACAACTCAACGTTGGTTTGTGTTCTAGAAAAAGGTTCAAAAAGTTTGATTTCAAAGACCCTAAAACTACTATGAAGCTATAAAGGGTAGCCCTTAGGGTTTAAACGGCTATACCAAAAACAAGCAAACAAAAGAAACCATTGAACGGTAAGATCACTTACCTGATTGATGCCGTTCTTGGACACTTGAAGATAGTACTGATTTCACCAAAGAACCTGCCTGGTGACATCGTATCGAAAATGATAGGATTATCGTGTTCTGAAACCACCTCTACTATTCCTTTATTGATGAAAAACATCTAGCGAGGGAAGAAAAAAAAAAAATTATTTTGCTGGATATATTTCAAATACGTTGATCTAAGTTATCACCAGTATGAATTAGTGTCCAATATGGTTTGCGGGCGTTGGTCGGGATCATGAACAGTTTAGAAAGAGCTGGGGTGTTTTTAACTTTTAAGTGTTGTTTTGTAAAATTTATTTGTGGAGGGAAGGGATGGCCAACCAGTTCTAAAAATAAGTACATTACGGTTTCTGTCCTAAAAGTTCAATAGCATAAATTTCGCATAATTTCGGAACCCTGGAGTTTATATTGTACATACACATTGCATTATTACACATAGTTAAAGGTATCATAGAATACGAAATTATAGAACTCAGCTTCACTTGCTGGGGGCGGGGGGGGGGAGGTTTACATCGATGACGGATAAATGAAGAAACTGCTTGTAAATTACCTCTTCTCCTATATCCCCTTTACGTACGATATATTCTCCTTTAGGGACAAGCAACGGTTGAATATACAAGGACAACATCTTGGTGAAACCCAACTCGGTACCTTGAAATAATGGTACCTAAATGTATGGTAAAATAAATTACTAAGTTTGGCATTTTTCCACTAAAAAAACAAAACATTTCACTGGTTACGTCTACAGTTAAACTGTATAATATTTTAACTTTAAACAATCTTTACTACCGTACGATTTGTAAACGGAACACAGGAAGGCGGAAAACTTCCGTAAATTCCAATTCGCTTGCACTCTCTCTACTATGTTCTATCTACGGAAAAACCTCTAACGGACTATGGGATAATCTTTTGTAACCGTTAACATTTGTTTCTCTTAAGTGATATACTTACCGATTCAATGATATCTTTATACAAGGATAGAGTGATATCCGCTTGTAAGGAGATCGGAAGACCTTCAAACAAATTCTCTAAGTCAACACCTTTATTTCTGTTCCATAAAAATTCATAAAATCTGCAAAAGAGAAAAGGAGGCAAGTATGAAATAATTTCTTCTTAAAACTTCGATAGAAAAAAGTAAAAAGAGTTAAAAGATAAGACATACCCTCTAATTCTCTTTTCGAGGTCGGTTCTAATTCTTTGTTCCTAATAAAGAGAGAGTGATCAGAAATTATCCTTTAACCATCACTTAAGTTTAGCCATAACAAATCAAATTTTAAGTTAGACAAACTGGTAGCTATAAGGCTCTTGAAGATAGCTCGTTTATTAAAAGAGAATGCATTACGATCCTTGTTATCTCGTTAAAACTATTTCCCAATCAGCACTTGAAAAGTTTTCACCCTAGATTGATGCAGTCGAAAAAATATATGATCCAAAGCCGTTTAAAAGGCGGTCATAAATCGTTCATTAAGCCATAACGAAAAGACGCAGTAAAAAAAGGTGGGGCACCTGTAGAAATCGATTGATGATGTCCAGCTTCTGTTGATACCTAGCCCTTTGGACGTCAGCATTGGCAAGCGAGGCAGCGGCACTGGCAATGATGTAACCATAAAACACAACACCAACAATCATACACACCAAGGCCAGCCCCATCTATAATGGATAATGTATTAATAAACATATATACAGGATGCCCTGCAGAAAGAATTATTACAGTTTGCAATGAGAATACATATATTACACTACATTGTCATAAGAATATTAGTTGCATAGCACTGATCTCGCAACATTGTGGAGTGTGACAAAGGGTGGCCCTTTGTCTACTCGTAGCCCTTCAAAAACTGTGCCTAGAGTATGAAATCTAGACTAGACAAAGGGCCACTCAAACAAAAATTCCAAAAGAATGAACTGTCCTTCTTCATGAGACAAATTAAAAGTTTTTTTCTTGAACGCTCTGTACGACAATCAATGATTTTTAATTTAACACAAAGGTTAGTTAAAGTTTAAAGCCCGAAACAGTATATTGGGTACACTATAGAAGAATGGTACAAACAAACACTCACCTCTCCAGTTAGGTAAGCGTGAATATCTCCATAGCCAACAGAACATGTTGTAGCAGCAGCCCAGTACATACTGGTTATGTATTGCACCAATACTGTGTCCCGTCCTGGTGGTTGGTAAACAAAACATGGTTTATGAAGATGTAGATTTATGCAAATACTGGAAGTTTATGCGAAATTACTTTATTTTTATGGATTTAGTGTGGCGCAGTCTGAAATTAACGCAAAAGGTCTTTCAAGGACAAAAGAAGGTCCAAAACTCCCCCAAAAAGAGGCCAATCCCCGCGTCAAACACACATATTTTTGTAGTATACTCTACGTAGTTTAAAACTATTTCTACACATTGAATCTTACCCATGTCACGTCCATTTTGCATTGCCCACGAATCGGCTATGCATGTATCAATGTGCTGTTCTCTGGTGTGATTGGAAAGGCTTCCATGAATAAGGTCATGTCCATCAGGTCCGACAAAGTTCAGACCAGCACTGTGCGATACACCCCTCGGACATCCAGTGAGAAACCACAAACAAGCAAACGTATGCGTCAACATGTACATGTACGTACCAAATTTGACACTCCTACGAGTATAGATTTGTTTTACTTTAAAGTTACTGCAGTAAATCCTTCTTTTAAATATTCGAAGGTATGGATTGCAATGTGAAATAATTATAATACAGTATAAGGTGTCTCAAACTACTGTTTCTTTTCATTATTATTGATTAGAGTACAGGGTTCCCACACAAAAAGTGTATTGAAATTCCAGGACTTTCCAGGGCTTGTGGGAACCCTGGAGTAGTAATTTTTAATACACCCTGTACTACAAAATTGTGTGAACATAATGCATAGGAGAAGTACCTCACAATCGAGCTTCCATTTTGAATCGGAGTTTCCAAATATTGAAAATATTGGGTCTAAAAAAGTTTGAAGTATTTATTATAAATGAGCTACAATAATAAAGAACAAAAAGCAGATTGAAGATTCAATCTGGTCCTGGTATTGATGGTAGTTGCTGACTTACCACTCTTATCAAATGAAGAACACGATTCAGTTTTGCAAATCCATAGCTTGCTGAAAAAGAAGTATAAAAAAAGGAGGGTTACCTCTTTAAAACTGAATCCTTAGGAATTCTGACAACTTTATTTTTCCTTCACCCTTATGGAAACCGTACCCTTTATTGAAACCCACATTATTTGAAAAGAAACGTCCATTTCGTTTAGAATTAGTTGACCCCCACTGGAATTTCTGTCACAATTTTATACGGAGTCCCATTGGAACACTCGACACAGTCTTTTCAAGAAATCTAATTTATTATAAACAATTTTTTTACCTTCTTGTGACTTTGTTATGAATACAAGATCGACAGGAAGGAAAGCCAGAAAATCAACAACAAAATTTCGTCTAAAATAAGAACAACAACAAAATAATTATGACTTTATTAGGCCAAACAAAAACTACCTTTGTTTCCAGACCGGCCGGGACAATCAGTAATCAGGCGGGTGGCCGAGCATAAAAACATGTCGAAATAGGCGCATTTTTGCGAAATTCGACTACGTGGATTCAATTTTTATTTTCCTCTACGGATATAGGAAGACTTTTGCGAGTGGTAGTACTTTCGCGAAAAGGAAAAAAATCAAAAGATTTTTCTGCTAGTAAAATTATTCTAATGACTATTTTAATGGGAGAAAAAAACAACCCTAGAAATGGCCATCGCCTTGATCGGCACCGTAGTATTTTTCTTACTTTAGATAGTTCTTTGCCGTCGCTGTCGGGTGAGTTACCAGAACTCCATCGTCGTTGTAAAATGAGACATGCACTTTGATGTAACTAATAAACAAATAAATAAACAGATATGAATAAATAAACAAATAAATAAACAGGTATGAATAAATAAACAAATAAATAAACAAATAAATAAACAGATATGAATAAATAAACAAAAAATTACAAGGACGTAAACAGTGCTATTCTCTCGATTTTCTCAAATTGGAAAATCGTAAATTTAAATTACTTTTGTTGGAAATTTTTGACTAGCCTGGATACCACGCGGTATATAAAATCTCAACATTAAAAGAAAAATAAGAATAATGCCAGCAAGCGTATTGACAGGCAGAAAAGCACCATGCACGAAGTCAAAGAAAATTCACTTAAGAAAGTCTCTTTGATTCTTTTTTAATTTAACAATATGAAGCTTCTGGTCATTTTATTTTTAATAAAATTGTTTGCCCGAATAGATATTTTACAAAATTCACTTACATGTCAATGAAAAAGAAGAAATCGAAAATATAGTTCAGTATGATCAACGGCTTGCTATTTTCCAAGAATGCCACCTGTAAACTCAGCGTGATGAAATAGATACAGGAACCGGCGGCAGTGACGGCTGTCCATGTTGCAAATGAAGGACTATTGGGATTAATAGTACTCCTAAACAAATAAAAAACAAATTATTTTTTAAGCGAAAGTAGTTTAAGAGGTCAAGGGTTGAACTCTACCAAAGGTCACAGTATAGTCTGATTCGCATACATTGCGAAACAGAGTGAATTAGAGAGTACGTTTTAACCAAGGTATACAAATTAGACTAGTCACAGTTGGTGAGAATAACTATTAATCTTATTATTAATTCATAGGTTTCACTGAAAGTATTTTGCAACATAGGCATGTTCTCATTACTGATGTGGTGTGATTTGTGATGAAAATTGCTAATCACTGCCAATCCTATAGGGCTCCTTTGTAGGTGACAGGACCCTCGTGGATAGCAGTGCTATAGAACTGAAGAAGCTATCCTGGGGAAATAAATTACCTTCAAATAAAACTTTTAAAATCACCTGAGCAAAAAATGTGAGAAGAATCTTAAGATGGGATGGAGATTCGAATAAGGTTCGATGAATTCTTTGTTCAGTTCTTCGTTGATGTTAGTCTCTTCCTCAGTACTAAAGAGAAAAAAAGTACGGGGTACATTGACAGCACAGTCCCGATGACTCAAATACTACTTTTAAACAATTGAAATGTAATTGAGACACCCTGAATAATATATGTATGTACGTACAGTTCATCTGTAACGACTGTCTTGACGAAGATCGAATTCTTTCGTTTCATACTTGTCTGGTCGATCAAATCGATACGATTGGCTTTGCGTGGGGCACCAGCCCTTTTAGCTGCTGTTTTCATAGCCGTCAACACATTTACATTAGCACCTGTCGCTCGTAGTTGTCTATTGAAAATAAAAAATAAATCGTTTTAGAGTTAAAGGGTGATTTGGTATTTATAGTCTCGTGACTACGCAGATCTTAACCAATGCCGATAGACCTGAGTGGGGCACAAAACCTGAAACGGTTATCGGGCTGACTCAAGTCATTATAAAACATGGGAGACTACAAAATAACAAACACCCTGTGCATGTCCTAAAGTGGGAACATGTCCTTAAGTGGGAACCATTCAAGATCTCACCAACCACAAGTCCTGTTGACTTGAAACCTTCACAAGCGATAAACCTTCAGAAATGATGACGATTGATACCATTTTTAATTTGTTCACGTGACATGCGTGTATTTTACAGACCAAATTTGCTTTTTGATCTAGAACTTGGATGACTTCAAACTTTCACCAATACAGGATATTCACAATATGAATTGATTTTAGAGCTTACCATCTTTGTCACGGGACCAGCCTGTATTTTACAGACCGGTCTGTAAAATACACCAATTGTCACGTAATTATTTCCGAGTGGTATGTGTTAATAATATGTAAAATACACATTGGTCACGTGATCAAAACAAAAATGGTGACAAACTTCAATATCTGTTTTAAATGTGTAACACTGTTCAAAATTTCAAGTCAAAAGGATTGGTGGTTGTTGAGATCTTAAAGGGTTCCCACTTTAGGACATGTTCTCACTTTAGGACATGCACACCCCCCCCCTATCGTTGAGAAATCTCAAGTAGTCTTAATGGATTCACCTTTCAATCAAAGGGAAATTGACCAAAACCTCATCCAGATCAGCCTTTCTCAGCATAGCTAGTTCACAGAATGTCTTTGCACGCACATCAGCCGTTCTTGGCTCCCCGAATATCAAACCAACCTAATAAGATATAATATATAGTATACAGTATAGGAAATATAAACCCCTAAGAGTCTTTAAAAAGAGTATATTAGAACACGGAAATGAACTAATGTCCGTTTTGATAAAGTAGATGAGGTCAGAAATAAATTATTTTAAAAATATACACACAGATTCTCAGGGTTTTAAAGTGAATAATTTTACACAGGGTTACTCGATTTTGTGGACACACACTCACACATTGTAATTCAGAAGCATCTCCAAATAAGGTTCATTGATTAGAGTATTGTAATGATTAAAATTTAAAAGCTCGAACCTCGCCAAAGTAGCCTCCAGGTCCTAGCGTAGCAACCACATAAGATTGATCTTTGGATAAGACCTCGACAAGACCACGTCTCATTATGTACATCTCTCGTCCAACGTCACCACTGTAAACAATTGTATCTCCTGCAGTAAAAAAATAAACATGAAATGCAGATGAAAATTAAGCAGACTTTAACAAATCTGTATGCTATATGACTTCTAGTCTTGAAATCATCTTTTAAAGGCATTCTAGAAAAGCGTGTCGACGTTGAAACTAAGATTATTTTTTTTACCTGGCATGAAAACATAAGTGATCAGCTTGGAAGATAGGTGCCTTAAAAATGTTGTATCGGTATTCATGAAGATTGGAACCTAAAAGAAAGGTTTCTATCAATTTTCAAAAAATTACAAAACTTGACAAATTAAAAATCAAAAATCAAATCAAATCAAAAGTAGACAAAAAAATAAACAAACATGGAGCAGAAAATAGAGAGCCAGACATCAAACATATTGCAATTAGATTTGGAAGACGATATCCTACCTTGGATATAATTTTGTGCATCTCCTCGTACGAGACGTCTTCTTGCAGTCGAACAGGTAAATCTCCCATCAATAAATCAGCTCCTGGAAGAGCTTCACCCCTGTGAAATAAAATATAAATTTTAGAATCATTAACAAAAACTCATTTTGTCTATTTATGATCCTGAAAAATTGAACTGTCAAGAAACCTGTGTATTCTCCAGACCAGACCAAGATATCTTTCGACTCTCTCGATCAGAGCATGACTCAAGTTTTGTTCACTCATGAAAGAAGTTACACCAAGGATTCGACCTGTAAATTCCACTCTAGAACAAAAAGTAAAGATTCTCAACTCTACATGTCATGTCATGTTAATACATACCATGCAATGATTTTAAGGCAAAGTAGGGTAACTTAAAGAATAATACTCAAAACAATAGAAACAATACCACTTTTTTCTGAGGCACCCTGTACTCTTGTTTCAGTATAGCCTGGGACACATTCCAAATTTCTTAACTATCTGGTAGTTCAAACGGGTTTCCAGTCTAGTTTCAATATCACTTCAGACAATGTAAAAATAGTCTAAAGAGAAATATGCTGCTTCGACTCACTTGGCACTCAACTGGTTGGTCAAGATGGCAGCTATGCTACTGAGACAGTATCCATACATCAACAATCCGATGATCAAAACAAACAAGACAATGAATTCACCACGTGATGTCCTGGCTGTTATATCTCCGTACCCTGTAGATGTCATTGTAGCTGCTGCCCAGTAGATGCTCATGATGTACACGTCCGAAGAAGCGGTTTGATTCGTCACTCCTGCACTGGTTGTCCAACTTTCAGGGTCACATCTGTTAAAAAAATAAATGGTATTTAAAGAATGGAGTTGGGAAAGGCTGTACGAGAGCTTGAATCCAGAAGTGAAAAAAAGCTGGTGTAATTGTCCCATCTTGCTGAAGTAACGTCAAATTTATTTGTTTTCAAATATTTTTTCTATGGTATAAGAGGAGGGATGTTCATCATAAGTGCTTGATACCACTGGTCAAAATTTTCTTAAGCGTGTTTGAAAAAACGAGGCAACCGATGATAATTTGATAAACTCCTCAAACAAATTTAAGAGACTTTTCTATAAAAGGTTGGTCTCCAATCGATACACCTAATTAATGAGCTGTAATCACTACAACTCAGATTGTTTTTAAAGGATAGACACAATGATAACATACTGATCTCCAAAGCAAGCTTGTAAATACCATACACATCCACACAAGTGAGTGATGAATGAGATCATGAAAGCAAGTTTGATGAGGTTGATCTTCACAATGTTGACGTGGATATCCGAAATAAAATCTTTCAGCAGCTCAAACAACTGGAAGAGAAAAAGAAAATGGTAATCAGTAACATTTAAAAAACTAAAATAAAAAAAAATTTACTAATGCATTTAACGAAAGTACAAACATCCTTGAGACAATAGCCACGTGTTCTAGAAACCAAAACTGATTTTAGGGACCTAAGCACAAACAGCATTACTAGAAAAGTCTATAAAAGGGAAAAGAATAGTAACGAGACCAACCTTGTAAGTTTTGATGAGCCTGTTACTTCGCAAGAAGGTCGCCAAAATCCATCTAGAATGCGAATTTCCAGCCACAAAGGCAAATATCTCAATAGGAAAAACTGCCAAAACGTCAAGAGGCATTTTCTTACTGATTGCATAGTTTTTCAACAGTTTTCTTGCATCACTACACACACCTAAACATAATGATATAAGAATTTAGAAATCAAAATTTAAAAAAGGAATAGTTAACTAGTTAATAGCAGCAATTAACTTCCCCTGAATCTTGTAATAGTCACTCTCTCACTCTAGACAAACATCCCAAACTTCCCTTGATTCACGATTTTTATAATCAGAGCACTTTTATGATTGCTTTTTCATTTCTTTGTATGGACATGAACCTCACTTCTTTTGGCCAAGACCAAATAGACCAGCAAAATTGTCAGTACAGCAATAAGGAGGTATACAGATAGGTTCTATCACTCAGAATCTTATATCGGGAAATTTTTAAAGATGAGTATTATCAATGAGAGATGCTATAATTAGGTATTGTAATATCAAATTATTATTTCACTTTCACGTAAAAATATCAAATATAACCTTATAAATTTATTTCTCAATAAAACAAACTTAAAAATAAAGAACTTTCATATACCTGAACTTTCATCCACCATGGCTGTTCTTGTTTGGATGTAAATATCAAAGATGTATAGAAAATCAATCAGGTACAACAATCCAAACATAACTTTTAAAAAGTTTGATGAACCATATCCGTACTGACCAAAGCTGGTTTTGTAAGCCGCTATGTAGGTTTGAAAGAAACAGAAAGAAACTGCTATGGTCGTCATCAAGATTTTCCAAGATCTCAAAAACTTATCTTCTGGGTTGAAAAGCAAACCATCAGAGCTAAAACAAAACAAAACAAATCTCACAGTTACCAGATAGGTAGACAGGCAAGGTCCTAAGGGGACATTAAAATAAGTCAAAGCAAAAAATACCTGTTGCACATTCCATTTCCCTTAAAAAAAAACATGAAATTATTTTAGTATTGTAGTAGTAATTTAAAAATATATATAGCAAGGAGTTATTTTAATAATGCTATAACAGTATTGGGTTACCCAGTGTCACAAGGGTCATTAAAAATTTAATTCGCCCCTCCAGGCTTTTATCAAGAATGGCCTGCTATTTTTACAATGCATTTACAGTGTGTCTGTAGAATTATATCTTGTCTCCTTTTCAATTTTAAAATAAAGATTGATATAATTTCTGTACTTATTTAAAACTACCATCTCGAAAAATCATAGAGATTTTAAGAAGTTTAAAAGAGCTCTTACTTCATTGTTATCTTCTTCAGTAAAGTCAGTTAGTGTGATGACAGCTTTGTCAATGGTAAATCTTTTCCCTTGTTTCTTTTTACTTCCAGGCTTATTCTTGTTTTCAACGTGAGTGGCTGCCTCTTCACATCTTCTTTCAATCACATTAAGTAGCTGGTTACTCACTGGAATGGAAGAAGTTGATAAGTAAAATAATAAAAACAATAATTTATTTATATAATAAGATGCAGCAAAACCTTTTGTGTGAAACCATATTCAGTGCTTTTAGAGCAAAAATTACTTAAAGTTCAGCTATGTTACAACTTCTCAAATAAATGTAAATCCCTTAAAACAATTATTTATAATACATACCTTCAGGAAAATGCTTCAAAACTTTTGTCAAACTGCTTCTTTCAAGGGTTAATAATTCACAATGTGAGGATGCACGGACAGTAGCGCAACGTGGTGTATTCAACAAAAGTGAAATCTTATTATAACAAAAACAATTGAGTATCATTATATCATATAGTATAAATAGCCTATAAGGAATGACCAAACAACAACAAAAATGCAAGGTTGCTTGAACAAAATGAAGATAGTACTATTTAAAAAAAAATAACAAATACACAAAAACATGTAAAATGAATACTAACTTCTCCAAAGAAACTTCCTTCTCGTAACAATTTGATGGGCCTTTTATCTTTATCATCAGACAGAACCTATAAAATGAAATTGATAAATTTTAAAGAAATCCGATTTTATTCACTATTTCAGTTGAACTTGAAACTGTTGAACTCATCATACTTTACCTCGATAGATCCTTTCTTAACATAGAACAATGTGTGTTTGATCTCATTTTTCGAAAAGATTATTTGCTTTGGTAAGTAAGAAACTGGTTCGATGACAAGCGATATCATACGTAGACATTCTACTGGGATGTTGTGAAATAGCGGAGCCTAAATTAAAAGGAATAATTAAACAAATATTTTTAAAGCGATTCTTATCTGGAGACTAGATCAAACAAGTCCAATATTTCATCCAGCATAGCAATACAGAGGCGAGGAATGTATTATGTTGATTATGTAAGTTTATAGTCAACTGTAGTCAATGACTATCCAAATGCTCCCTTTTCATTAGCTACTACATTGCGGTAGGGATAGCTCCCTAGTTGTTACACCACTTACTCTTGCCCCGACCTATGGTTACCGATTCCTTAACAAAGAGGCAGCATGTACCAATTTTTGCAGTCTTTTGGTATCAGAACACTTCACCACTAGGCCACTGAGTCTTTTTTTAACAGTTATAACATGTTATAATTTACCTTTTCATTACCAATCACAATCCTCGCCAGAACCCTTGAAAATTTACCTACCCTTTCTAGTACATGCTTGTTTTTAGCTAGAGAGATTTCTGCTTGGAAGGTCATTGGAAGATCCGAAAAGATACTGGTGTCAATGGTACCTTGGTGATGAGTCCACTAAGGAAAAAAATGTTTATTCAATTTTGTTAGAAAAAAATATTTGCATATTTTAAAACTACAATTATATAATTTAATTAATTCTATGTTAATTAATTAAAGAGAATTTACATACCAAATACTCATAATATCCTTTAACTTTGATCTGAATTTCCATTGAAACTGATTTATCATTCTAAGAGCAGGAAGATAAAATGAAAAAAAAAACTGGTACAACTGTATGGTTTTATCAATTTAGCGTAATCAAAAGTTGAATGTGCAAGCATGAAACTTGGAGTATGTAGTGTACATTTAATTTTTTCATAATGTTGGAAATATAATTTTAATCTTACTCACTTTATTTATGATATTGAGCCCTTTACCAATATTGTTTATCAAATTTATAATAGCATAATCAAAATAGAAATTTTTCTTGCTTGCCTTGCAGAAAATACAGAAAAAAAAATCCCTTTTTAGTGCATACAAAAAAGTAAACTGAGACCATTTTAAAGCACTTCAATTGTCTGAAATTAATAAGCGGGGGGGGGGAGTTTTAATAAAACCGGTTTCTAAAAAAACCATCATAAATAAAAAGTGCCCCCCCCCCCACTGTCTATTAAGCCTACATATATAGTTATAATTATACCAACCAGATGTTCACTAATCATTTCCATTCGGTGAGTATATTTTGCCCTTTTTGATTCTGCATTTGTCAATGTTGAGGCCATGTAACCAAGAATAGGACCAAAGAAAAATCCTATACCAACCAACATTGTCACTACAGAGTACCATTTCTCTGAGAAATTGACAGCATGAATGTCACCATAACTAGAAAAAGGAAAAGAGTCCTATTTTTGCTAAAAATAAATTAGTTCTATAAATAAAGACCATATCCAGAAGACCGTATCCAGAAGGTTTTTAATAACTGTATACCAGTTTGGTCACCTTAACTCAACGACCGAAAAATTTAATCATCAAGTAAAAAATATATATATATATATATAAATTGCTAATGTTGTTGTAAAGTTCAATCTAATAATAAAAGCCGTATTTTCTATCTATTGTATGTACGCATTTCAAGATGGTAGATGACCTGTGGGAAAATCAAAGTAAAAAAGACGTCAATCAAACAAATCAAGGCACAAGGAAGACATTGCATTGACAGTTCAAATCTTTTGGGCTAATGGGACCGAATTTGTGACGTTTTTGCATTTTTTTGGACACATGGGGCCGATTACTTAGACCATGATGACCAAATCTCTGATGCTATGCTACCAAAAATACTGAGCTTTTCCTTAAAAAAAGGTTGATTTCTATTTTATTTACCCAGTTGAAGTAGCAGTTATTGTTGCCCAGTACAAACACTTGATATATCTTTGTAGCGTTGATAAATTTTCCATATCTAAAAAACATCAAATTCATTGCAATATCAAGTTCATCAAAGAGCAATTTGAGATTACCTATTTCACACTAAAAAAATCAGTGGCACTTCTCTGCTTAATTACTTACTCTGATCTTTAATAACAGCCCATCCATTATTGTAACACTTGAAAGTGCTCTCAACATCTGCTTCATTTGGACAAGCTAACATGTACCAACCACAGGAAAGACAATGAATAAGAGTGTACGCTACTAGCAAATACTTGAATGATCGAATAGCTTCGGTGCTGAACCCTAACTGGTCCTCGTATTTTCCTATATATAAAAACAACATGGTCGATATTCACTTTCGATTTCGATTTTGATACTATTAGACCCCATTTACACTATCAGAGATAATAATTGTTTAAGTATAGCATACACTATGAAAACATTACACTATAAATATATAGTCTGATTCGGCAGACCATGATAAAACTCCGTTTTCGCAATGTATGCAAATCAGACTAATAAATATAGAGAATTTCCTAATAGAAAATTTTAAATCCTATTTTTCTCGTGGTACATTAACAAAACTTTATTTACCCACAGATACACGCTACCGTAAATACATACAAAACTTACCAAAATATGATGTCAATGTATATAATCGCAGAACTTTCAAAACTTTCAAGAAACGGACCATTTTCTTGAAATCATCTCCGACGCCATCAATGTAACATGCCAGCTCAATAGGAATGACCAAAATCGTCAACAAATCGACAAAAAACATTCTAGTTAGGTATCTGTCTCTAATCATCTTTCGGTCGGTGATTAAAGCCCCTTTCTGTATGTACCCAACGGAGAACTTGACTATTATGTGGATCAGAAATAAACCGTCGAAAATATGAACGGTTTGGGTCACTGTTTTAGTTTTCTCGTTAAAGGCTATTTGAAAAGTTACGAATATAGTTGACAGTAGACATGTCAAAGCAACAAGCCCTTCCCAAGTCTGAAAAAGCCATGAGGTTGGTAAAATAATGTTTGATGGCTTCCGAATTTTGGGAACGACATTAGAAACATCTTCAATTTTAGCCATTTTTTAGTATTTTAAACCAGTGTATACTACTCCATCTTAATCTTTGATTTATTCATAAACATTTTCCTATTTCCTCCTCTTCTACCCATCCCATCATTCTTCTTTACTTCTTTTAGAAATATTTTTGTTTTTGTTTTGTAACGTTTGCGGCAAAAATGGTGGAGAACTTAACACTGTAGTGACTTCTTCTAAAACGAAGT
Source organism: Mitrocomella polydiademata (assembly GCA_036023255.1). Taxonomy (NCBI): domain Eukaryota; kingdom Metazoa; phylum Cnidaria; class Hydrozoa; order Leptothecata; family Mitrocomidae; genus Mitrocomella; species Mitrocomella polydiademata. The sequence continues at coordinate 16,216 of JAYRBV010018910.1, forward strand.
AGTGAAAGTACGATTTTCTTGCGTGCTCTCTTGTCTTCCTTATTAGACCTTACCACATCATTTTCAAAAGTCCTTTTTTTACGATGTTAAGATTCATTTATGCTAACCCCAGGATGTATTCAATAGAATAAGTCAATGTAATGGATTTTTATCGTGTAAGTTTAGGTTTGAGAACTTAAAAACTTGTGCGGTTAATAGCAGCTCCCTATAGAAATAATGGTTGTGATAGTTGATAGATCCCTATATACAGGTCAAATAATTTGAACTGAGTTGTTAGGAGTGACGACTCACTCTTTTCCAAAACTTTGAATTCTACTTCTTATTTTCTTAATCACTATATTTCACCACAAATACTTGTATCTTATATATATTTATTGGCGTTTAGTATAAAGAAAGAGGGACCATTGCAATGGAAATGAATAATACTGTGAAAATAAGGTCATTATAGCAATGAAAAATTCCTTGTACTGCATATGGACATTTTATGAATTCATATGAGACCTTCATTTTGGTACCAACTCTAAGAAAAAAGATTTCGTCAATTACATAATTTATGTCGTGGTTGGCCTCAAAATCAAGAGCTCATTACCATCATAAAAGGAGTATAAGACCGCGTTTACATACACACGCCGTTTTGATTTCGCTCCGATAAAGGAATGGGGTGTTCACACAGTGTTGCAGTGCTCCGTTGTGTTCCGTTATAGACTGTTTACACTCTTCAGAACATGCTGCTAATTTGACTTCTGCATCCCTCATCCCTGAAATATTCTAAGAAATCTAACAGAATCCGTTATGAACAATCGAGATCAACCAAACAAAATTACAATGCGAAATCGGAGCGTTTTCATTTCACTTTTGATTGCCGATTGGCAATGGAGCGAAATCATAACGGAACAGTGTAAACACTGATCGGAATCACAGCTAAAAGTCGCTCCGGAGCGAAACCAAGACGCAACGTGTAAACGCGGTCTAAATAAGACATTCATTTGGTACTTAATTCTAAGACAAAGCCTTCGTCAATTATGTTTTATTTAAAAAGAAAAACGCGGTAATGCTCTTGTGTATACTGATGTGTTTTTATCCAATTCATATAGTAAACCAATTATAATGACGGATGAAACGTTAGAATGATCAGAAAAAAAAAAAACGAAACTAGTTCAGAAGTCTGTTTAGACACAAGTTATTGGTACGAAAAAAAAAAGATGTTGGAGATTTTTGCAAGAGCTAAAGAAAACGAAGTCCTCGTTTTAGAACGATCCAGCAATCCGATACTAGTTTCAAAATCTGTATTATTTACACCTTTCCCATGTTGCTGTTCAATAGAACGATTCAATGTTGGTGAATTAGAATTTGGTTCAAGCTTTCATGAAATCACAACGCGGGACAATCGCAAGCTCGTTCTAGAGTGCACAATCAAATTTGAAATTGACACATTTGAGAACAGTCAAATATTGAAAGCGTACAAGTTTTTACAAAACAAGCAAAAAAACAAAGGACGAGCATGGAAGAACAGTGCTGACCCTTTAGATAACCAAAACGTTGGGTTAGAAGTAGCTGTCACTGGAGTTATAGGAGACTGCTTAGTTCAACAGGCTTCAAAATTAACATTCAAGATGATGATGGAAGATAAACATTTACTTATGGACATCGTCCGTTCAACTGCATCGAAGATCATGTACAATAAAGGCATATTGTTGATCACATTGAAATTGGACGATGTCTCTTTAATGAATGCCAGTAGAGGAGTTAGCCTAAGTTCACAATCACAACTTAGTAGTGATTAATCTGTAATTTTGTAAAGTACCGTAATAAGGATTCAACAGCATAGATATTTATTTTTAAATGATAGCTAAAAGAACTTGGTTTTTATCTTTATACCATGCATCTGTCTGCTCAAAAGGTTTTATTCTATGGATCCAGAATTCCTGTGAGAAAATCATTTTGGCACGAATTTTTCACTTTAAACCTCAGGGCCCTTAAAATATTTTTTATTCTTTTTCTTATCTTAGAGTCTCATCAGACGCCCTCAGGCTCTACGAGGTTAACATAGGAGCCCTCAAATAATATATATATATATTTCATCTTAGAGTCTCAGATGTCCTCAGGGCCCTACGAGGTTAACCTCAGGGCCCTCAAATGTAATATTATATGGAATTAAATTAATATCAAAATATATTAGAATATCTTAAAGAAAAATTAAAGAATATCTTAAAGAAAGATTAAAGAATTTATTTAAGAAAAATGAATATTAAATTTATTCAAGTTGAAAACCCTTATCGTCAGAAAAGGTAGAAAAAATGTTTTACTTCGGTTTCCCTAGTTAGGAAACCTGGCTTTGTATTCTCTCTATACGCGCCATTCCGCATGATTCCGCACTTCTTATATAAAACCTATTATTTTCACATTTCTGGCTGTCAACTTTATATATTTTGTGTGGTGATTTGGGTAGTGAACTAGTCAAGCCAGGTTTCCTAGCTATTTCATCCCCATCCTACAGTTCAAGCCTTATATACTGTATGGGGGTTAGGGGGTTGGGCCTGCAGAGTTCAATCGACAAGTTTGTTTTTCACTTTGATTTCGTTAAAAACCTCAGGGGTAAGCGTTTCGAATGGAGCGCGCAGTGCGTAATGAGACGCGACCCCGCACCCTACAGCTCAAGCCTTCTACTGTATGTGGGGGTTAGGGGGTTGGGTATGAACAATTCAATTAAAACGTTTATTTTTTTACTTTGGTTTCATTCAGTTTATGCAAACTTTTTTAATCAAATAGATATTTCAGAATATAAGAAACATATAATTATTATAAAAGATTTTGAGGGTCCTGAGATCAATCTAGTAAGAACCTGAGACTCTATTTTCAGAGTATAGAAACATATAATTATAAAAGATTTTGAGGGGCCCTGAGGTCAACCTCGTAAATACCTGAGGGCCTGAGACTCTATTTTCAGAGTATAAGAAACATATAACTATAAAAGATTAAACACTTAAAGCGTATAAGAATAGTATTGAGGGACCTGAGAGGCCCTGAGGTTTAAAGTGAAAAATCCGTGCTTACCTCGAGAAAATGTTTCTCTAACAACAATTTTTCAAAGATGCTCTGTACTTTCGGACGACTTCTAGCACTAGGGAGCTGTGAAACCAATCCTGACAAAAAAAGACATGTTCCGGAGATTTTACCGGTGAAAAAAAGAGAAACAGGACAATGAAGAACGTTGCATAGACTTTCATTTGTTTAAACCATACCGTTTACTTTATTTTTCTTATCATTTTACTACAGTGGCCATTTCAAAAAAAAGTTTCCTTTTTCACTAAATATATATATTCTTTTGATAAGATATCTGAGTTAAAAAATTAAAAAAATTAGACTAAACAAAAAAACCTAATAAACTCGAAAAAATATTGCACTTTCTAATAAATGGGTTCATAATATACGGAAAGGGGAGCATAAATAAATCAATACAATATTCACTAAAGACCAAACTGATTTTCTTTAAAAAGACATCAAATTTATCGTTAACTTCAACAGGTAAAATCAACGAAACAGTTAACGCAAATAAGACTTTCATATACCCTGGGTCTAACATCACCAACGTTATTAATTCGATTGGTCTACTACATTAAGATCGTCTTTTGACCATTAACTTGCTGTTTGTTATTTTTCTTGTTTACTCCTTGTTTTCTTCCTCCTCCGTGGTGTCTTTCTCTTCTGTGTCCTTCTCCTCGGTGTCTTTATCCTCAGGGTCCTTCTCCTCTGGGTCCTTATCTCCCTCCATCGTGGACATAATATCACCTGGAAACAAATTATAAACAATTTCAAACAACTTATTTTATTTAAGCATTGGACTCAACTTCAGAACTTTGGTGCAGCATCTTTTACTAAATTTTGAAGCATTTTTAAATAAAAAACCTCCATAGATTTATCAAAGCCATATGAAAAACTTGAGAGAAGGAAATCAGACAATTGATGATGCCTTCCCAGTGTTCCTAATGTCCCCAAAGTTTGTAGAACATATGTATAGACAGACAGACAAAGGGTTCTTGCTCAACTGAAGTTATAACAGTAGCAATTTATTCTGATGAAGCATTCATTCCAAAAATAACAAAAACTTACCGATGATTCCCATGAACTTTTCTAAGCCTTGTTTAGGAATAGTAATTGAACTACGATAACGGCTTGTCACCTATGTAAGAATTTTAAAAATAATCAATGATTTATCAACAAAAAAAATTTACCTAATCATTTTAGGTACGAACAACTAAATATAGCAATGCTGTTGAATCTCAGAACTGTATAAAAGTTGACTTGAATATCCCAGACTAGCCACGGTGGCCTAGTGGTAGAGTACTTACTCCCTCGCCGTGCGCAAGGTTGTGGACTCAATCCCTGCAGAGCGTGAAAAGTAAAAGTTGGTTAGCTCGTTGCCTCCCTGCTTAGCACCCAAAAATCAAGGGTAAGGAAGTAGCTAAGGGTAAGGAAGTAGCTAAGGAAAAGGGTTCCTTCAGGTCACGACTTGACTTACTAGCCACTCAAAATTTAGTTATCGAACCTTTTCGAGTGTGCAAAAAGTGGAGGACTGTTTGTTTTCTTAGCCTAAAGATAGCGTACGCAAAATGAATCACACCTCTGATATTCTGAGGAAGGCTCCACGATCGTTGTTTCCGCAATCAAAATAGAATCTTTTCCTTTCTACACGCATCTCTTTGAATTCTGGTAGATCAACAGGTTGCTCATCTTGACCATATTCTTCCAGGAAATCTGTCAAGCAATCTTTGATGTCAGTAATTCCCTGTGCTGGGACTGCAATTGTTTGTCTGACAGCTCCATATGACGCAGTTGAACTGATACGGAGGAATATACCACGCTTGTTCTCTTTCAAATCAAAATAAATCTTTCTTTGCGCAGCTCGAATATCATCACTAGAAGCAAAGAAAAAGTTATGTGACATTGACTTCTCAGATTCCATATAAGTTTGTGTCGGGTTTAGTTAAATTACAAAAAAAAACCAGTCGGAAAAATATTCAAAAAGACTCTTTGGAGGAGCGCTTTTTCATTGAAATGTTGTTTGTAATTTCGATGAAATAATTCTCCCCCAGAGAGATTTTTTTAAGATTTTGCCCACTGGAAAGGACCACAAACAACATGCTCTAATAAATTTAGAAGAAAATAGAATACCTCTTCAACCTTCCATCTTCTGGAGGTTCTCTCTCGGATTCGGTATCTAAACAAATAGAAGAACAAAGTCATTTTCACAATATCTTAATATAACAAGATTATAGGTCAGTTCCTACTAAGAAACTATGGGTAAATGATTTGAAAAAACTAAGAAATTCAGCGAAGAGACAAAGTTTTTTAACTTTAATAAACCCAAAGCATGAAACTATTGAGAGTGCTTAATGGTGCAGCACGGCATGTGTCTCTAGCTCTACCAGCTAGTAAAGTATGATACAGTATATCTCACATGAAGGAGAGGTACTTTTCTAGCCAAATCTTCATAAAATGATAAAAAGTTACCTAGAGTTTTGTAATAGTCACTGAAAGTTGTCAATTTATCACGCACTTCTCCAACAATTGCCATTGGAAATGAAATTCGATTCTTTGAGCCGTTTGGTAATCCCTTAAAAAAAAAAATAATAATAATTAAATGCTGCCTTCCCAAAGAAAGTCTTAAGTATAATAAAAAAGGTCACAAATCAGAGAAAGATTTTGTATAAAACATTTCCCTTTTCATGAGAATCAGACCGTGCCCTTTTCATGAGAATCAGACCGTGCCCTTTTCATGAGAATCAGACCGTGCCCTTTTCATGAGAATCAGACCGTGCC
>JAYRBV010018922.1:0-11803 GCA_036023255.1 Mitrocomella polydiademata
ATTCATAATGGTTACAGTACGCTTAGTCTAATGGCGGAAAAGGAAAATCATAAGAAACTTCTTTAACCGGCACCGATTAGAAACGTTTAGAAACGTTAGAACGTTAGATAGATAGAAACAGCATACGCGGCGATTGCAATATCTTTCACTTTGTGAAATCTAATAAAGTCATAACTCCCAAAGGGGATAAATAAGTTGATATTGACGAAAAAACGTGAATGTTATATAAACCTGTAGGGTGCTGAGATACAAATACTTTTCAAGATGAAAGCCCGAATGGCGCATCTAAGTTTTTATTGCCTGAGCAGTTTTTTCAGCGACTCTACGACACTGGTTTACCAGTAAGTCTATATTTTGATAAGCTATGTCACGTCGCAATTTTAATACGCTTCGTTTAGCATGACTTACGTGTGACAGAAATCTTTTCCTTGCGTGGCACGCTTTTTTAAACGTGTGTTATATGCCAGATCTACTTTTTCTTTGCGCGACACTTACACAACACACATGACACAACTCAAAACAAAAACTTTATGAACAGGTAAAGCAAGATGATGCACGGGTGTGTAACTTGTAAGTGTATTTTGAACAATTTTACTTAGCTCCAACTTTAAAATTCTTACCTATCTTATTCCTCGCTTTTAATAAATACACTGTTATGGAGGGAAAAAAAGTCAGCGTTTTATTGAATTTATACACCAAAACTTTTCTCACATTTATAACAAAAAGAAACCATTACCGTTAGGAAATGATTCAATTAATTCATATTCGTCATTGCATTGATTATTGGCTCTTATCCCAATTATTTAAGGTGGAATTATTTATTGAGAGGTTGTAAGGCGAGGCTTACAATGGGTTTTTACGGACGTCCAACTTTAAGAAACTGGTATATATGGTTTGTTCATTTTTGTTGGCTGGAGTTTTCTGGAGCTCATTTGGCTTTTTTTACAAATCTAAACATCTAATAACTTAAGTTAAGTTAATATACTCATTGCAACATTTTGCAAATACTGGATTTTAGGCCTGGTATATTTTATTTGTACAAAAACCGGAGATTTTGGTCTAAAGTTTGAAAGGGTAATGCCAGAGACATGAAATTAGGTACATAGTATCTACTTCATAAACTTAGTTGAATGACGTAAAGATTTTTTTGCTGACGTCATCAGAATTTGGATGACGTCATCAAATAGGTCAATTTTAGCTAAAAAACCTGTATTTTTAAAATTCGAATAACTTTTGATTGAAATAAGATAACTTACTTCTGTTTGAAAATTCCAAACGATAATGGGTTACTCTTTGACATAGTTTCCGACTTTTTAATATTAATGAAGATTTGGCACCTAAATGGCGCGCCAAAAAATAAAAAAATTCAAAAAATTACATTACGTCATAAATGAATGCTTTTTGTTGTCGTTATTACAACTTGAATTTTTAGTTTTTTTGCGCCCACGTTTCAAGCAAATTTCTAAGTAGTTTTGACAAATGCTATAATTTTTGAAGTACACACTGTATACCCCTAGAAATTTGTCAAAAGGTGTTTTATATGTTTTTAAGAAAAGTCACAAAGTTTTAGGATCGTACAAAGTTTTTCCGGAAGTTATCAAAAATTTCTCTGAGCGAGGGTGGTGGAATCCACCCCCTTCCCCCGGGCAAATAGGGTTAAGTGTGTGTTTGTGCATTCCTGTGTTACACTGGGGCAGATATACTATGGTCTTGCATGCTGTTTTATACATGTAGGGACCATTCAAAAAGTACGTACGCTCTGAGAGGGGGCGGAGTGGGGACTCCAAAAGCGTACAAGGGGGTACAAGCGCACGCAGGGGGTCTTTGAAGAGCGTACGTACGCCCATCATATTTTTTAAAGCGGCATTATTTCTTAAATAATGCAATATACGTGTAAAAATGTGCATATTTTTGCAACGAAAAAGCTTCTAGATTTCTTAAAGAACGCACGATTACAAAAAATAAAATTATTATTAGAGCGGGGATGATTGATTAAAAAGTACGTATGCTTGGGGGGGGGTACCTTAACAGCGTACTAAAGGGTACAAGGGGAGGGAGGGGGTCAAAACTGTTGAATTTAGAGCGTAAGTATTTTTTTTAATGGTCCCATAGTATTTTTAAAGTTTCATCAAACAACATACCGATGAATTTGTCTGTTTTATTTTTATATGATTTTATCGGCCAGGTCTAATTTAGTAAGATGAAGCAGTTGAAAAAAGTATGGTGGCAAATTCTTGCACTCTTAAAAAGAGCTTTCGATATCCACATTTTTTCGCTGGCGAACATAGGAATACCTTCCGACGAGCATAACTCTTATATATTTGATTAAAACTTATGTTTGTATTTTATTTTTTTGTTGGTATTTATTGGTTTGTTTTTGATACCGTAAATGCTCTAATATACGCCCGTCCCAATATGTGCCCTCCTTAAATATTGAACATTTTTATAAACGCCCGGTCCTTTATAATAAACGTCAAAAAGTATTTTTTTTGCCTCGTGATCGTCAAAATTAATTCGGCACTAAAAATGTTTTTTGAATACGGTATTTTTAAACTTAACCTCACTGAATGCTTTTCTACTAAAAAACTTCAGTAATTAATTAAAGTTGAAAGATTCCAAATTGATAAAATATATATGAAGCTCCTATTTTTGGAGATTATTAATTTTTCAATATTAATTGATTATATTAGTTAGTTCAACGCGGTGTACGACAATATTTAGATAGGATAATGTAAAAAGGAAACGAAAAATCGCGAATAACGTCCCTGATGTAATTCTTATCTTTTTGATGAACAAAACTTTCATGGTCGACATCTATTTTAGGTGTACAAACTTTCGAATTTAGGCCTCATTCGCGAAACTTTATCCTCGCGAAATTTTTCAAATTTAGCCATTCACGAAAGTTTATACACGCGAAATACAAAAATAAAAGTACGCTTGTCCCAAGCATGCATTCAACTCTCAGAGGAGCTGTAACTCTAGCTACAAAATCAATTGTTATCATTGATGATTATCAACATAGTAACGTGCTAAAATCGCACTGCCTCAACTTCAGTTTTTCAGAACTCCTGGTGGACTAAATTTTAAAAGCATTTAAAAAATATGGACCATTTTTTAGGGTTTGCGGTCCCAACAATGGCCCAAATATTAAATTTTCAAGAAATAAAAAACCACCCCCAGGGATTAACCCAAACTATAGAAAAACACAAAAAAGAAAGAAATCAGACCATCCATGCCTTCACCAGTCCGCCCCAAAGGTTTTTTGACCCTTTTTTAGGGTTTGCGGGCTCAGAGCCCCCCAGTTTTGAGAAGCCCCTAAAAGGGCCAGTTTTAATAGGGTTAAAGTATTCATGGCCTCGTTCATGGCAAGGTTCATTGTCGATTTAGAGTTCCAAAAAACTTTTTTCCTAACCATAAATTAAAATCCGACTTCCCTGTGTCTCTCTGTGAATACCCTGTGCTAAGAAAATAGTTCAAATGTATTAATAAACTAACATGGACGGATAGGAGTACTTTTTCTACCAAATAAGTTTCGGTGCCAACGAACAGTGGCAAGGGAAAGATTTAAAAAAAAACAAGAGCTTAGTTGTGTCAGAACATATAACTTGGAATCAATATTAAAGTAGACATTTGATAGTCCAAATGGAAAAAAAAAGTACAATATTATATATGAGGTCTTGTTTTATGTTAAATTAAAATAAGAAACAAAGAAAAAAGGATGCTACAATAAAATCATCTGTTAAAAGAAAAATACACATCGTCACAAATTTTAATAAAACATTATCTACATAATGATACAAAATTCATATATAAACGCCTCGAAAAACTATGGGAACAAAAAAATATACGTAGATCAAACAATAGTTCCAAGTGTTTAATCGGGGTCACTCCTATAAAATTGACCGCTATTGATAACTTTTATTTACCTAGCTGAAATTTGGGTAATTGGGTGTGCATGAAAAGCGAACTATTTTTTGATATCGAATTCTAAAGCTTTAGAAAGAAATCACATTCCGACAGATGTTGATGATAAGGGGTAGTCTATGCATACTGAAGGTTGATATCGCGTCGTTTACTAATAACCAACCTGTACTTAGGAAGAAGTTGCTGTATTGCAGAATGTTATCATCTTCATAAGTACAGGTGAGGTATTTTGATAAGGCGCGTACAATGTACACCTAAATCAGGCATGCGCAGCTGATTATAACATTTCTGCGCACGAAACGATATTGTTGTTCCGTGCGCTTAAAAACAAGTCTCTTATATAGAATTTCTATTCCACATGAAAGAGCTGATTTGGTTAACCACAACAAGAAGAATCAAAAGGATTCGGAAAGCATAGGATCGGTGTTCGAGAGGGAGAAAAAAATAATTTGTTTTCTTTTATCCTAACCTAAAAATTATATAACAATTTAAACATTGAATAAGTAATATCAATTAAGGAAAATTGGAACCTATGAAACGTAAATAACAATAGGGAGACGTTACTACAACGTTACTTTTACATTATCAATTTTTATAAAATGCTGTGTGGTCCCGGTAGGCTATTTCGTCAAAAACCCACTTTGTAGGAGAGTGTTTGCTATTGAAATGCAATCCTAATGAACGCAATTTCAATAGAAAATACACTCCTGCGTATAAGTTATTTAGTGATTTTGCCGGCTGGGGTGACTGTGGGTTTGAGACCACCAATGTAAACTCTCTTAAACGTGTTCGAAAAAACGAAAGGCACTTAATGAAAATGGTCTCCGTCTTCCAAAACAAAGTTTAAGAGACAAAGAAAAACGGATGGTCTCAAACCGACAGATGAGCTATTTGTTAAAACCCGATCCGTAAGCTGGATCCCACGACACGAAAGTCACAAAGAATGTACAAGAAAGAACTCTTGTATTCTTTTAATGATTTCACCACTAAATCCAATGTATGTCGTCATGCACATGAGTGTTAATCCGTAGTATTATTGAAATCGTTAAACTCCCCTCCCGTTTGCAAAATAGAACACATTAGCTAAAAGACTGTTAATCCGTCACTGAAACAACGAAATTGTGACATTGTGCGACAAAACAGATTATGAGGGGGTTTAGCTTTCAAGTAGAAAACCCCTCACTAAGCCGTAATCATTAACTGAGATACCGTTTAAAATATTAAAACCATTCACGAACATCTTTTTATTATTAGATTGATTTTTTTGCTATCTCAACTATTACTAAATATATATATATATATAATATAAAAAAAAAAATCTTTTAAGAACTTTTTAAGTAAAATAAATAGTAAGGTAACAAATTGAAAACATACGTCTACCAATTTTTCTTTCGGAGGGTAAGCTATGAATGAACCAGTTCTTATTTCCGTGCAACTCTGTCCATATAACCAACGCATATCAAAAGTACATTCTGGGGCGACATTCTATGAAAATGATCACCCCTATCTACTCCATCTCATCTCATAGCGCCAGTCGTCGATGGCGACAGATGTGTTTCAAAACCCTAACTGAGCATTCCATCAGATATTCATTGTACGATCAAACGACCTCTTCCAGAGATTGCTTTTTACTGAAATGTCAAAGAATGGATAGTTTCATCATACCGGAATTAAACGATTGACATTTTCAAATTACACCGTTACCTTATTTAAGAGGATTAATCCTACGAATTTGAAAGAAGTTAATGATTTTTTGCTAAAACACTGTTTTATTGTTTAGTATGCCAGAAGAACTCGCATTTTTTTGGACATTTTAGTGTCAGTGCGTAGATTCTTCGAATATCTTATTGAACAAAACTTCAGTCAGACAAAATGTTAGACAAAATTTCAATCATTCAGTCAAATCTTTGTCATTTTTGTTATACAAAACAATTTATTCTTAGTCGATTAAGTTATGTCCGATTTTGCAATAAATTGATAAAGTTTCGCGGGTTAAGGTAAAACGTGGGGAAGTTTCTACATAACACCTAAAAGTATGCATGTCGAGTTGAAAGATGCGATCTAGCAAAAGAAATCCATTTTCTTACGGTTTCAGTTCTTCTTCTTCTCCTTCATCTTTTTTCTCCGTTGGTTTGTACTTGGACGATTTGGAAGAGCAGAACGTTTCCACGCAGCAATGCGAGAAACCACAGTGGTTGAAGAAACAGCAGAACAAATCAACCACCAACAAGATGATGAGAATAATGGCGATAATTATGCCAGCAATGGCGCCTGTTGACATCCCTTTCTTCTTGTCGGCTGGTGATGGAATAGGAGTAGGTGCCTCCTCTAAAGAAAATAGGATTTACGGGTCATAATTACAGGTGAGGTATACTGCACACGAGTGAGAGTTAAAAATGTGAAAATCACCACCGGCAGTGAATCAATCATTAAAACTCGATGCGAGTTCGAAAGAACAGTATATTGGCCTAATAAATCGTATTCTATAAATACCATGATTTAGGGCGTGATACCATGATTTAGGGCGTGATACAGCAGAGGGCATAGTACGCGAAATTTTGTTGCATAAAATTCTAGGATTTAGGTTCGCTTTTTTGTCAAACAATCAGGGACATTGGCTTATGAGACGAGGGCAAAACACACCAAATTTGGTTGTTTTAAATCTAGGCTTAAAGTAAATCAAGAAAACAGGAAAAAATGATTTTTTACTTACTTAATGTTTCGAACGAAGAAGTTTCAGCTACCCCTGGCAACTTTTGATTTAAAGCTTTGATTGTTACTTCGTAAGTCGTTCCGAATTCTAGACTGCTGAGTTGAATAGAGTTGTCTTTCTGGTCCGTCTTTTTGAAGCATTTTTCGGCAGTGCCATTGTTCATTTTACAGTAGTTCACACTGTACAATATGTCCATGCCGTCAATTTGTACAGGTGGATCCCAACGGATTAAAACAGTGGTGGCAGTCAAATCGCTAGTTTGAATATTCTGAACTGGACCTGGAGGCTCTATGAATAACCAACAAGAATAAATTTAAAATATCATCCACGTTAACAAGACGATTGTACTTACCTCGTGGTAATGAAAAACCAAAAACATTTTTTAAAAGTATTTCGCGCGTGTTGTAATAACAATCCATAAGGCTTTCTGGCATTTCGCAAAGACGTATGTAGAACGTAGTCAAACTACTTTAAAGGGATTAAAGTTCGCGGATTTCGCGGATGGTGACCTTATCCGCGAAAATCCGCGAAATTTAATCCCCGCTAAATGAAGTTTCGTCCTCGTTTTCCTAAAAATGCCATGAAATTAAGCATTTTTGGTTGAAAATCACCTCAATCTGCGAAAGTGAATACGCAATTGAATCCCCGCGAACTCTAATCCCTTTAAGGTAAGTCAATGTATTTAGTGATCTTTGGATTGTGATATTCATACCACAACTGAATCTTCACTATTTTCTGCATACATCAGTGTCAAACGTTTGATTTCTATCGAAATCGTGTAGTGCAAGAGGGATCTAGTGAATTTGAGTGTTGTCAAATTCGCGAACACCTCTTGTAGTGCCACCGTGTCGTTAATCATGTCAATGTCATAATAGTCTTGACAGTCAATGTCATAATAGTCTTGACAGTCAATATCATTAGAGAGTGCAAATTAGTCATAATTGTATTGGCCATGCTTGGAAGATGAGGTAGGGGGCGAATCTTTATAAATTGACCTCGGCGGTGAAGTATGGTCTTAATTAGCATATTCTGATGACTTAAAATAAATTGTGGTTCGAGCCTTGGCAACAAAGGGGCAGGGGTCCATCAAATTGGACCTGGAACGAGGTTTAAAAATGGAAGAACGAATGCGACTCTCACACACACGTTCTCTAGTTAATGAAACCGTGGGGCTGAATGAAGTATTTTAACTTCAGAAACGTTGCAAAGGCGCTAACCGCAAGGTTATTGAGCCATCGAACATAGATTAGGCTGCTGTAGCAACTACATAGTGTCAACAACAACATTCAAGTCAGCCAACATGCGAAACACATTGAGGTCAGTAGGGTTAGAAATAAAACAACTAAGTCAGGGCAAAGTAAAACATAGGCTTGTAAGAGAATTAAGCCAAGTTTTACTTTACCAACTGACTTGTAACATAAAATTTAAAGCATGACACGAAACAATAACATAAAAAAAAACATTAAAAATAAAAGGACATTAAACACGGCAGGGGTTTGAGGTTGATATTATTCCACATTAGTAAAGCTTCATTTAGTAAACTATAATATGGAGTATATGCGATAAAACAACGTCGGAGTGACAGAATCTCTTGTAGGTGATGAACATTTTGTCCAAATTTTAGAATAAGTGACGAAATCTTTTTGAAGATTTTTTGAAAATTTCATCCGATTAAAGACACTGTACATGTGTCGTATGTAGACTTAACTATAGCTCTCACAGATACCTTCGAAACTGCTACATGTTGCTCTGTTTCATCAATTCTCTTTTTAAAGTCGAAATCTATTTCGTTTAGTGGGCTGCTAATGATTTTTTTTATTTAGGGCTGGTACGGAGGATTGTTGCCACATCTATCTAATACCAACCATCTCACCCCTGCACGTGAAACAACAAAAAAAGATTAACAAACGGAAAACTCACTAATATCGGAGGTTTTTAAAATGATAGATGATTTGTTTCCTTCACCAGCAAGGTTAATGGAGGCAACATTAAAACTGTAAAATGTATTTTGTTCTAAATTCTGTATGGAGAATTCAGTTTTATCAGTGTTTAAGATTCTCTTGGCGGTGTCGTTAACATAGATTACGTATTTTTCAGCTCCGATGGATTTCTTCCAGGTCAGTACAATATACTTAAGACCAGCAGGGCCAGACTGTTTCAATCCAGTGGGCGCATTGGCTTTGACTGAAATTCAGTTGATTAGTTTATTTGGTGTGAGGTTGACAATTATTAAGAGGGAGTGTGTGGAGATGTGTCTGTTAGACAAGGTTGCCACCTTTTTGTTACAGAGATGTTACAAATGATTTTAGGACTTTTAATACTTTTTTAAAACAAATTTAGAAGAGTTGAGATTTCTTTAAGCAACTTTCTTGATAAAGAAAAAAAAGAAAGAAAAAAAGTTTTGAATATGCGAACTTGAGGGTATTCGAGGAGAGATTCAAAGCTTATTTTGAAGGAGATTGGAGGAGTAACGAGGGGGTGTGGCAACCCTGCTTAGAGATGGTGAGGATATTATATACATTACATTTATAGTGACTTTGAATATGTGAAACAAATAAGTGGCAGTGACATGCAAAGTGTCAAAAAAAATCATGATTTTACGTGAGTATAATTTGATGCAAACATAATCGAACATAACAAAAAAATATGCAGGTTAGTAGACATGCAGTGTGCTGGGGTCGTCAATGTTTAGTTGTAGCAAAATAAAAACAGAACAGAACGGAAAGGAACAGAACAGCAATTGTAAAACTTTGTCCACGAATAAAGAAAAAATTCACATACCAACTTCATTCACTTTTACAGTGTTGTTTTGGTTCCCCAGGGAATTTTCAGCGGTGCAGATGATATCTGCAAACGCCTCAGTTTGAGCGTTCGTGACAGTATATGTAGCTGTAATGGACTTGTTGTTTTTATCAGTGAGTAAGTTAGTCAAAGGTTTCCCTGCTTGCATCATGGTGATGGTAGGGACAGGGTTTCCTGAGGCAACACATTTTACAGTGAAATCTAATCCCTCTGCTGAGTTGATTACTTTTGTGGATTCCTCAAGGATAGTTGGAGGTGCTAAAAAGTTACCAGAAAGATGTACTATAATTACATGTATATATTTCTGTCGCCACTATCACGCCATTGGAGAAGAGTGTATTTCCATTGAAAGGGCATAAATAATTAATAGCAAACACACATTCAAAATAATGACAATTTGTCAGTGTAAAAAAAAACTTTATTAGAAGGGAGGGAGATATTCAAAAGAAACCTTTTAAATAGAAAGCTTTCAACTAATAGTTACTTTCTATGCCTCATTGAAATTGATATTACAGTTGTGAACAATGATTGCTTCATAAGGAGGCCTATTATAATAGACATTAGATAACAGACGGTTCCTCCTTATTCTAGACAACTGTTCAATTAAATTAAGCTTTATAATAGACAGTTCAGTCACAACACGAAAAGACCAGTTTAAAACAGTTTCAATTTGTTCAATGTTCTTTACAGAGAGGCTAATTATCAGAAGGCCTCCAGTTGCTTGATAATAAAGCCTTCTATCAAACAAGCAGTGAGGCAGTAGGCTAAATAGAAAACTGTGTTACTTTATTAGTAGGCTTCAAATAAAAGGCCATTTAAACCATGTGTTTTTTTTTCTTTAGAAAGACATCTGAAAGCAAACTTGACTAAGTCAGGATGTCTAGAGAACATCTTTTTCATTTGTGAGGAATTTAAGGGGGAAGGTTACAACACACTAAGACACACGGATAATGGGAGGAGTACTCACTGAGCATTTCTACAAACATTATTTTCTCCACAGCCATCGAAGTTCCATCAACTGTTGTTGCACCATTTTCAGCCATGCACTTGTAGTTACCTGTGGTTTCTTCTGCAATGACTATGGTAGTAGTAGCTTTGTTTGTACCAGACTATAATCAAAAAAGTATACAATAAGATACACTAGGTTATTGCATCATTCAAATTGGGGTCCATATTATTCATTATGAAAATCCAAAAAAGTGCTTTAGAAAAATTCTCCCCTCTATCTACAAGTATCCATCCAGATTCTTTAATACCCCTTATCATCCATTTACTTGTTATACACATCCAAAATCTTTACAAAAAATTTGGTACTTCAAGATGTTTTTAAAATATTTTTACAAATTTATAGGATAATCAAATCAAAGTCTATTTTCCTATTTTTGTAGATTGAAATATCAATTTGATTGTACCTCTCTTAATAATCTAAGATATACCTCTCAGTAACATATCTACTATAACAAAACTCAAGTCATTGAAACTTACAGCCAATTCTTTTCCTTTATGAGAAATTGTGACAGATGCAGCCGGAGTTCCATCAGCTTCACATAACACTTCAAATGATGATCCAATGTTTTGTTTCGTGTCTTTGAAATCTGTAGTTATTGATGTGGGTGCTAAGAAAAAGATAAACTCAATCACAAATTTTATACAGCACTTGTTGGACATAGTTTTCTCAAAGAGACAAGATTCCAAATTTTGGTGTATATATTTTTCATATGATTTCAAACACTAAAATTGGTTTTGTGGCACTTAAGCAAAGAGTGCATCTCACAGGACTTAAATAAAATACTCATAAACTGTATACTTTAAATTTACTTTTAATTTAAAGTGGACTTACTGATGATTTCAGAAATTTTCGTCTCCACAGTTGATTTCCCATATTTGTTTTCAGCAGTGCAAGTGTAGGTACCCTCGTCATCTGAGCTAACAGATGTTATTGTGTATCCTGATTGGTCAACCTTTGCAGCATCAATTTTAACTGATGTGTTGGTTCCTTTCTTTGTAAATGTCCATTCGGGATTAGCACTGCCACCCTCCCATGCGCACGGGAGTATAAGTTCCTGGTCAGTAGTTTTTGTGTAGGAATCGCTAGGTACAGTTTTGATTGTTGGTTTCACTTAAAAGACAACAAAAAACTTTGTCAAACTTGATACTCTTTATAACCTTATCATGGTCAAAATCATTTTCAATATGGAAAGTTGTAATAGTCCTCTTCCTTATCAAAATAATGTAAGGTCCCAAAGTTGCTTGTGTGTTGGTTAAGAACTTTCTTATAAAGTAAGGTGAGACCAATTTAATAAGTTGTTGTGCGAGCCCGACCGACCCGATATTTCTGAAATACGATTAAAAAATAAATGTACA
>JAYRBV010018933.1:0-11802 GCA_036023255.1 Mitrocomella polydiademata
TGTTGTTTGTATTTTATTGACATTTTGTTTCTTGTTTAGATCAAAACATTCTCTAAATATAGATAAGATAACTATACATGAATGGTTTTTATCCACTATGTATGCCATTTTCTTGCTTTAGTTTGTTCGAGTTGAATATTTTGGAGTCATAATGGCTTGCAACTTGCACTTTCTCTTCTTAATTTACTACACAACCAGCAGACATCGACCATCAACACAACAAACACAACACACCTTCTTTTTTCGCACTTTTACTTGTTTTTATTTCGCATCGCAACTTGTGCCCCATTATGGATTTATAGGTCGTGCAAAGGATCACGGGGTATTTGATGAAGAAGAACAAACTTTGAAACTACTTCCGCTATCTCGTGAAACAACTATGCCTACCTTGGTCGCTTCGACTCCCTGTGGGGGCAAAAAGGCGAAGCGAGTGTTACACAGACTATATATTCATTTGCTGCAGGATTTATAATTTTTAATGGAAGATTGTTGATATTTATTTAACATAGATATCTAGCCACGACGGTTGGCTGAGATGCAAGACTCGCAACCTTCTGGTCCGGAAATTCGGGGCCGCTAGTCACGTTCCGTGGAACCACAGCTGAGCTTTTGAGCGTTTTTGTTAATATACGATATACGGGACGAAAAGTCAGAAAAGACAGAAAATTGAGCTCAGCTGTGGTTCCACGGCACTGGTCACGGTGATGAAGACGGGTGTCGTCATTGCTAATTTCCATAGGCCCGCTGTACAGGTTTCACAACATGTATAAAAATCTCATTGGTCTCTGTCTCACATGTTCCATAGTACTGGAAGAGATTTTTTTCCGTAAATATTTGTCAATAGCAATAGAATTTAAATTTAAAGATTTAAAATGTAATTTATTAAAAATAAACATAAGAAAAAACAATTAAAATATATAGTATACAATTAAAATAGAAAATTATAAATATTAACGATCTAGATCATAGATCATCATCTTCCATATTGATTTGTTTTCGTTCAATACTTTGCCTAGCATTTTGCTTTGGATTTACTGTCACCGATGACTTATTCGATTTGACCAATCTTAACTTCAAACCAGACTGTTCGACTTTATTGCTGTTATAAATTGTATGAGAAAGAGCTTCTGTTTTAAACTCAACTTTAATGTTCTGCTTTCTAAGAGCTGCAGCAATTCTTTGCTGCTTTCTTACTTTCTCAGATTCATGGTCATTAACAACAGTTAGATTTCCGTATACTGTTTCTGTTGGACTCGTGTTATCTACCAGTTCTTGTTGAGTAGGTGCTCTGTCAGCTGTTAACCCATAATATTCGCCAACTACACTTGGTTCAGGTACAGAGGGTCCATAGTTAGTTGCTTCTTGGCTTTTGTTTTTCTTCGTTCGGAAGTGACCATCAAGTCCCCATTTTTCAAGGTAGGTCATTTTCTTCGCTTTCTTTTGAGTACCTACGGTTGGTGCAGACAGCCTTATTCTCTTAGCTTCAAGTTCTGCATCTCGTGGGAAATCTCCATAACTGATACGACGACCGTTGATGCGGCCAGGATGTAAAAGATTGACATACATTTCTTCTCTTGTTTATTTGCAAAAACTTTCAAACTTTTGATTTGACTTCAAAACCACGAAATTTGCGATAGAACCTCTCTCGCGCAATGTTATCGATAAATGCAGTCCAATTCTTAATGACGTCAAATATATATCTCAATCTTCTCAACGTCATTCCTATCAGAATCCGAGCAGATTATTCGTCCAATTTCAATTCATATCGATGTATTTCGTGAAAGAAATTTACATAATCGGATAGAAAGACATTTACAAAAATATAAAACTTCTTCAAATTGAATTATATAAGTTTTTTCAGCTTGTATATGCGAAGCGATGTAAGTGATATTCTCCGTGAAGATTGAGATCTTGGCAGCAAGCATAAAATAGAAAGATGAAAGATCTTTAGAGCGGTGTTAACGGATAGGTTTGCAACGATAAACTTCAAGATTTGCCAGAAACTTGTCGTCCGTTTTTGATTTTGAACACTTTATGGCGATTGTCAATCGTTAGACGTCCGCCATCTTGACGTCGTTGCAGTGTTAAACTCGTCGTTGCAGTGTTAAATTCGTCCAAGGAGGTCTCGAAATAGATCATCAGAGGGAACAACACAAGGGGACCCGCTTGCATCGCCATCGTACTCCTTGACTATACTTGTCTCTACTTGACTCGTATTCCTTGATTATACTTCCTCTATTACGAATCTCCAAGGCAAACATACCCCCTGGAATTTCATCTGTTTTTTTTCCTTACCCCCTGGAATTCCAGGGCCATTTTTACCACACCCCCCTGGAATTCCAATGTATGACTGACAAACCTCCTGGAATTCCAGCTGGTTCTTTCCCTTACCGCCTGGAATAATCTTAAACCGGAGATGCTCGATGTGTGGCTAAAGAAATTTTCGGTGACACCAACATCAACGTAACAACCGAAGGACAGAAGTATTTGCGGGATCATATCGACAAAGAAGAGAGGCAGGACGCATTTGTTTCAAAGAAAGTCGAAACGTGGATCGGACAGGTAAAATTGCTTTCAAAAATAGCCTTACATGAACCGCTTGCAGCCTACACAGCCTTTACCAAAGGGCTGCGCCACAAATTCACATACTTGGCAAGAACAACACCAAATATAAAACAACTTCTGAAACGTTTGGATCATAGCATCGACATAGAATTCATCCGCGCTCTCACTGAGAATAAAGAGCTATCTTTAGAAGAACGAAGACTGATTTCTCTACCGTGTAAACTCGGTGGGTTAGGCATTCCTATCTTCAATGAATTGACCGAGTATGAGCTGAAAAACTCCCGTGAATTCACCAAGCCGTTTGTCAATTTAATTGCCGAAAGAACCCAATTACCGCCAACTCCCTTACCACCATCAACAACAAGAAACGACAAGAAATATCTAAGTCAAGAAAAGAACGACAAAAACCGTTTTGAACACCGTCAGATTAAACCTGAATAGTGACCAGCTACGAGCAAATGACATCGCCCAAGAGCCAATCACGTCTTCATGGTTGACATCATTACCTCTGAAGGATGAGGGCTATACGACCTAAGCATAAGGGAATTTTTCGATTCCTTTTGATGTGGATCACGCAATGACGTGTAAAAAAGAAAGCTTCATCCACAGGCGACACGACGATCTACGAGATTTGCTGAATAAAAGCTTAAAAGAAGTTTTCACAGAGACCGTCGTTGAACCTAGACTTCATCAACCATTGACTGGAGAAAGATTAGCGCGCTTGCAGCAACACGTCTCACGATGCTCGACTAGACATCGTAGTTAGAGGAATCTGGCAGAGAGAAGAGATGGCATTTTTCGACGTACGGGTTTTCAACCCTTTTGCCAAATCTCTTCGAAACCAGAACGTCAAAGCCTGTTTCGACGAACAAGAAAAAGAAAAAAAGAGAACACGGATCCTTCTCACCACTGATATTCAGTTGCTATGGAGGGTTGTCGAGAGAAACGAAACAAGTTCTGGCAACGATTGTGACGAAAATTGAAGAGAAGCGACGTCGCAAATTACCTCAACACAAATATCTCCTTCTGCCTCCAAAAATCTGCGATATCGTGTATCCGTGGTTCACGCTCCACTTACGCAGATCACTTTGCAACAGACAACATAGCTCTGATAAAGCCATATGATACGATGGCTAAATTTCTTTTTTATGGAACTGTCCAGAGTTTTTTTTGTTTTTTATTATACACTTTAAATATTATATTTGTATGCGTACTGGAATGCCTCCGCTCCGTGCAAAATTTTAACGTGGACAATATTATTATTCTAGTTGACGTCATAACGTATACTAAACAAATAAAGTCAGCTGCAAAAACCCGTAATAGGAAGGAAAAAAATGAAACTCTTACAAAAATGATGGCATGAAAACGGCCTTTTTGACAAACTTGTTCTAAATACTCCTTTTGCTTAAAATATTCAAATGATGTCACTCGATTACCTTCTTTTCCGTAAAGAGAAAGGAGCTGATTATGGCCTTATAGAAATCTGAGGTTGTTTTATATTTTTTTGCCATTAGCCAAAACGTGTAAATATCGTATCAAATTAACCAAATCGACAAGATGCAAACATATTTCACTGAATTGCGAAAGAAGTTCCACCTGTATTACTTCATTGTAAAAGTTCAATTAAAAAGGAGACGACATTCTTTCTAATGTTATTATTTACAAAGGCCCTCTGATGACATTTTAACATACCTAAAATAATAGATATAAAGTGGGAAGCTCTGAACAAGAAGGGTTGAAGGCTCTCTATCACCTATCATCAACCTGATTTGTTAATGGTTTCTGACTGTTATCGTCACCAATAGTATTACTATCTCCACCCTTAGTGGCGGCTTGTCTTTGCTTAGTGTTGGGTGATGTTTTTTTTGAATTTATACTTTTTATTGGATTCTCTGTATTTTCTTCTAGTTCAGGCTTAGCATCTGGTTCGTCTACTTCCAACTCGTCATCTGTATCGCTTAGTGCTACCATTTCATTCTTTGAATCTCCGTCAGCCCACCATTGTTTCTTTCCCGAACACATAATGGTATACAAAGCTGTAGCGACCACGTATATTATAAATGTTATCCAAAATACGGTCTTCCATTCCGATGCCAACTAAACAGATATAGAGAAAAAGAATGGATTATTATCTTTATTGATTGATACTTTCGTGATTTAAAGGCCATTTTCGCGAAAAATAATAAAAAAATAAACCGCGAAGTTATTCTAAATTCGCGAAAGTAAAAACCACGCGAAAATCTTTTTTATTCGTTGATATGATGAAGGTCATCAATTGTCTATCAAAAATGAGAGGTCATGGTTTCAAGCCCCACGCGATCCCTTACCTTTGCAGACACTTAAAGTCTTTCTTTTTAGTATAATATATAACGCGCGTACGATATTTATTACCTTTGCGGTAATTCTTAAAGAAAATTGTGTGTGCAATATAATTTCAAATAGTATGTACTATACTACACATTGGTTACATCCTTGGAAGACTTACCTTATTCTTAGCAATGTGACCAGTCACCATTGGACTCAAGAAACCTGGAATACTGGCAAAGGAGTTTGAAATACCCATCAATATTCCTGCATACCTCGGTGCGATATCCAAATGATTCACAGCGTATCCTACGGCGTTTAATCCACTAAATCCCACACCCAGAATCAAAAAAGCTATTGCTTCGGTAGCTTTCACATAATAGCCGGTCATTAGAATGAAAAAACCCGCAAGAAGACAACCTGAAAGTAAGAAAAAGATATGCAAACAAGTTTAATTGCTGTAAGAAATGATAAAAATACAGTCCTCGTACTTATTATTATTTCGCCCAGAAGGAATTTGTAGAAAGTTGATAACGTGACTTTGACAATCAAAAGGTGAAATTATCCTTATTTGAAAAAAGACTCTAAGAAGGAGTCTTTTATCTACTTTGCAGATATATATATACAAGCAGCGGACCACTAAGGTATAAACAGCGGGGATTGTAACCTTTTCGGGTGAAACACTTAATCGTGTGATATTGGTCCTCATCGGGTGTCGCTCACCCGAACAGCGCTTAAAGAAAAAAGGCATCTTATTCTTTTTTCTCTGATAAACAAAACAATTTACTTTTTGATTCAAATCACCAAAATTTCATAAAATGCGAGTTTTAGAGCTACGTTAATAACTGGGTCTTCTAGAATATCTCCATTGAAATTCTAATAAAACAGCCTAAAGGCAGCAAGTCAGCGATAAATCAAAGAAAATAGGATAACACAACAAGCATGTTAAGAGTTTTTAACAATGTAATGTCATTTGTTAACAAAAAACAATCAAATTTCAATATGCTAAATGTAGCTGAGATAATAGCTGTTGGTAATAAATAAATCATAAAATTGCTTACCAACTGCGTAAAACAACGTACGAACACCTCTAATGGTTAAGTATTTATGACGTACTAAAATGTCTGCTGATATACCCCCTAAAGGACCAAGGAACGCTTTGAATAAATACGGGATAGCTGCAACAAGACCCATCTAAAAAAGAATACAAAATGTAGATGTAGTTGTTGTTAGGCAGCTTAAAACGTAGACTAGTTAAAGTCTTTCATTTTAGTATAATCATGGTCGAAAACTTCTTTATAACGCGCGTACGTTATTTAACAACAAAGATGGAGAGTGATAGCCGGGTCGGGATTTAGTAAAAAATGAATGTGAAATGTTGTTTTTTCTTTTCCCGTGCCGTACTATTTACAGGTCAGTTTAGTAACAGTGTTATGTACACAGAGATACGGCATAACAACAGGCTAGCAAGCTAGTCTACTTAAAACGAGGCTGCTATCTAGGGAACTACTTGCTTTTGGTAATGACTAGCTAGATAACCACATTAAAACGATCAACCTGTTTAGGTGGTTCCCTTATCCGACAAAACAATATCGGGACATAAAAAGTTTCATCGCAAATTTTTTTTCTCCAATTGTCAGTCTTTATTAGCATAGATTTATATACATACCAGACCACCTTATATCTCAATATCTGGTCCGTAAAATATACGGTGGTCACGAGGTTCTTTTTCAAAAAGGTAGCTCCTGTTAATATCTACCACCATACCAAGTTTGAAATTAGTAGCCATTGTGGTTCTGGAGAATTTGTTTTGTTTTTGCTACTTCAAATCCGTTGAAAAAAGCAACAAGAAACAAACAACAAATAGGGGGGGGTTGGGGTCTACAAGACAGAGACAATGGCTATGATTATTACCTTTAAATTGTCGCAGTCACACTCCGTTCAGCGTAGACCAAGGCATCTCTTGCATATTCAAAAATATAAAGCGAAGATAGAAAAGCCCTGATGGGAACGAGGTTGCCCATGTACTTACTGTTTTGATGTCCAGGTGTTGTATGTCTTTGAGGTAGGTGGGCATTTGTGTAAACAATGTATAGTAACCCCAACAAGCGCCAAAATGACCAATAATAATCCCCCACATGGGAATTGATGTAAATATGGCCTTCCAAGGAGGTGACTCAGTCTAGATGGAAAAATAAGCCTCTTGATGATAGACATCTTATATGAAAGAACTTGGGGGAGGCGTAACTACTATTCTACTATGTATTTTGAGAAATTTTTGCGAGAATAAATTTTCGCAATTAGCCTCTTTCTGTTCTAAAACCAAATTCGTTAATGCAAAAGTTCCTTCCGGTGGAAAACCTTTCCTTTAAATCATACTGAACCAATGATTAAAAATTATAATAAAAAAACTTTCCAAAAATGGAAGTTTAGCAAGAATAAATCATGGTTACTCTCGTGTTAAAATAGTGTCACCATATCACTTACAAGTGGATCGAATGGTTTTTCAGCTATCGATCTTGTGATGAACGATTTCTCCTTTTTCGATATAGTAGGATGTATTTCGGGTGAATCGTATATTACAAATTCCCAAACCACATACCATATGCAACCCAAAAAACCTGAAAAGGGCGTGGAAAAGGCACTTGTTACACATTAAAATGGATATAGCTTTTGGTCAACTTGCCACTTGCCCCCCCCCAAAAAAAAACAAAAAAAAAACAACAAAACAATGAATTTACTGGAGTTCGTCGTACAAGCATCCTCACTTGAGATGTAAGTATGATTAACGTTTTTTCCAAGTCGTTATTAAACCCTTTTTCAAAAGAAACTGTTCCTGTCCTAATAGCCTCTTTTCTGAACTCAGGAGTTCAGGAGGGTGCAAAACCGCGTATAGGTCACTAAAAATGGTCTATAAATACTGTTTTTAAACTTTAAAGTCTTGCTGATCAACCACTTTGGTTGAATGTTACGTTTAACATTCTGACAATAGGACACAAAGAAAGGTGTTTATTTACCGAAAAAGTAGAAAACTGTTGGCCAACCACCATCAAAACCATATTTAGCTAACAATCCAGTCAGTGGCATTGCTATAATATTTCCCACTGGTGAACCTATTATAGAAATTATACTTAATATTAAAAAAGAATCATACACCTTGAAGTAAAACAAATCATATAATCCTATTCAAAATTTTATTTTATCATTTATCAAGGTTACCACTACCACTCTTTTCATATAGTTCGCGTTTCAATTCATGATCAGTCGTTCTTTTATAGAAAAGTCTCTTAAATGTGTTTGTAAAATCGAGGCAAATTTCATCAAATGCCTCGTTGTCCCAATCTATTTTATGAGGTTTTGACAAGTGAACATGAATGGAAACTTAGACACCCTCTTTACTTGATGCCCCAATGCGGAGGAATGCCAAATATCAGTGGCGTAATTAGAACAAGGCACAACCTCGATCCCAGGGCATTGTTTTGCTTTTTTGATATTACTGACAATCGCGGGTGCCCTGGGATCGAGGTTGAACAAGGCATGCATATCAGATGGGGTGTCTTATTAATGAGTATGATTTCCTTTCATCAATTTATAATCACACTTCTCAGCAGAAATAACGTATATAACTGTATGTTTAAATGCAACACTGGATATTCACGGAATATAAAAATAAAAACATAGACAACTCGCTGTATATTCAAATGATGTGGAAAAGCCAATGTAATGTTACATATAATTGGGTACGAACTGTATATAAGGTCAACTATTTTATTAGTTTTTTACTCACCAGCAATTGCCATGGTAACCATTGTACTTCTCTCCAGCGGGGGCGCCCATTTCGCCCAAACCGCAATCGTGCAGGGATAGGTTACGCCCAAAAATAAACCTTGTACAATCCTCACGCCCGCTAAGGCAAACACGTGGTATCTAGTTGCAACGGGCGTGATCAAAGACATTAGTGATGCCAAGAAGACTCCGTACCCAAATATTCGGGTCGGGCCAAGTTTCATTGCTATCCAAGCGCCAGGTACTTGTAGAACCCAGTAACCGTAAAAGAAGGAACCAAGAATCAAAGCTAAAGGTGAATAAAGGATTTACTTACTACTACTTGAAAAATATGACCTAAATACACCTTTTTGACGCAAAATTCTACCAATATAAATGTTACACTAAACTCAATTCAGTTTCCTCTTTAGCTATGCTTATGTAAGATTAACTTTCATTATTCATCGGAGATAGTTAGGATATAATAGTCAATAGTTTGTTCCATAATAAACCTTTCCCGAAATACCGTTTATACGTAGATTCCCATCCATGATTAGCCTCGTAGTCGTGTAATAGTCTCATCGGAATAACAAAATTCATCAATGCGTAATAAAGGTTCAAACACCCTTGAGATGATTATAGCGCGTGAAAATGCGCTAAAAATGTAAACATTGCAACCTTTCTATAAAGCAGACCTTAATTAAGTGAAGAAACCATACCTTGTTGATGGCTGTCCCAATCAAATTCTGCGACCTAAGCAAAAATAAAGAGACTGTTTTAGAATCGTGTGTAGTGTGCATATGACGGTTAGCAGCAATCAAAAAATACTAATGGTTCTATTGGTCATTTTGGAATAAAAATGGGATTTTATTCATCTGCAACAACGTTTTGTTCCTTCCAGCATCACCTATCTAGCTAAGTATAGGTTTCGTACTCTGAGATAAAGTTTCATTGTATATGAAGCTAGGAAACCTTTGTTTTTCCTTCCTTTTCTACTACACGTGGATTTTATTAGCTGCAAGTTCTCGTTTTAGCTAAAATCGTAAGGGGTTCAAATGGTTTTGGTTTCACTTCACACAGCACAGTATACCGAGTAACGACCAAAATATATAATTATAATTTTCTTGAACACTGCGCGAACGTTGCTAAAACTACGTCAAACTTCTTCGAAGCAACGTTTTTATGATGCGTTCAAATGTTTTGCAAATTTTGGAAAATTTTATTTCACTGGAAGCTCCATCACTGGGATGGATCTGCGAGACCAACTACTCGGTCTATCCAACAACATACAACAATAACAACAGTACTCACGTAAACAATAACTCGACCTGATTTCGTCAATCTGGTCCTGTTATTGACCATTGCAACAATAGCTACATTAATGTTCACCCGTAAGGAATAGATGACTGCAAACCCAAGAAATATCATCAGTAACAAGACGTAACGTTTCGGCAATATCGGGTCTTCATTTGGACCGTCAGTATCAATGACATCCTCATCATCATCATCACCAGCATCTAGATCACCATTCATTTCATCGATTGCATTTTCAAGGTCTTTCGTAGTGAGATCACGTTCCAAATACAACGAACTTGATTCAGGTGTATCCTTTGTTTCTGCCCCCGGTAGAGAAACCTTACTATTGTTCTTTACAGTAGGCGATGCTGAGATATCTAACCGGGCTGATTTATAGTTCGTGTCTTTTGAATCTGTTATGAAACTGTTATTACTGTTATCTGTACTCTTGTCGTTCGATTCTGGTATTATCAAATTTGTAATTTCATTGTCTGTCATCTGGTCATTTCTAAATTGTCCATCTGATGCGAACGCTGGTGTATCTTCCTGCACCCGATTAATGACATCATTGCTATCAGCAGACTCGCCACTGCTAGGCCTTATCTCTTTATCCATTCTAAACTTCTCTGGTCTCCATAAAATGCCCTTGTAATAACGTTTGTTAAAAAATCCCCCAAATCTACATTTAATTTCAATTTTCTTTTATAATATCATAATAACCAGCACTTGCATTTTGTCTTCTCCAGGCCATACAAATTCTCATGCACACTCTCTAGTCACGTGATCAAAAGAAGAAAGCTATTGTGCCGAATGTGTTCAAATCTCTAGCAACAAGACGCGACGTATTTTCACACCATTAGTATGCGATGCATCCATGCGTAGCATTTTATAAAAACATTAAGTGGTTTTACACATTCCATGCCATGGTGGTCCCACGCCCACTTTTGAGCTGCTTTAGGGTGGCAATTACCATATAAAATAGCTGATAATAACATTAAAATTGGAGTATTTTGTTTCTTTGATACGGCACCTGCCTAAAACAAACATTGTAAACCGTTCGAAAAGCTAGAAAAAGACCTATAATATTTTCAATATATCGTGGGTCGGCTACCGGACCCCACTTACCGAAATTTCCCGATATTCTCGTATATATCATCAAGTTCAAGTCTAAGTAGAAAAATAAGTTTTCGCTAGCTCTTAAAAAGAACAAAATTAGAAAAATTATTAGAAAAAGTTAATCTTTGGACATTTCATCAATTAGAATAATTCGGAAGATCCGATTGTATTTTTCTTTTGTGAAGCCCTAGCGCATTACATAATACATCTGAATTGCATTACATTAATTGTGCTGTGTGTGTGTGTTTTTCTCGTACGTGTTTCTCGGGTGGTATGTAAGAGGGGTATGCGAATCAGCAGACTAGTTTTATCCCCAGCCTCGTGCCCCAGGGTATACTTTCCGAAATTCAAATATCAGAAAAACCGCAAACGGCAAAGGACCCTCCCTGTACGAAGGTTGGTGTTTATCCCCCTCTCAACCTCGTACTCAGGGTTCTGGTGCGGCTTTTCTACATCTAAATATTAGAAAAGCCGCAAAGGACCCTGGGTACGAGGTTTTCCCCCTCTTCTTAATATACTTCGGGCCGACACAAAACGAGCATAGGGAAGGAGGAAGCTACCTGCTCTAGATATTTAGGAGTTGAGGGCGGAAATAGATAACGCCCCTAGAGGAAAAGCCGTATTCTGAGCCCCCAAACCCCCCCCCCCCCCACTAGCCTATGAGATTCGGCCCAAAAAGCTTTGCTGTTAGGGCCTCTGCAATAAATCCAGTATAGTCATCCCAACCTGAATTTCTTCCTCAAGAATCATGAGGAA